>JBCJKE010109541.1:0-11034 GCA_039654525.1 Melibe bucephala
GGGGGGCATAATATATGGAGATCAGTTCTGAACCACTTGAGAAATGATGCTTCTACACACCTGATGGTGAGGAAAGGTTTGAAGATGGAAGTTTTGCAGGCTTTCCACCTTGCAGAAAACGACCCCAATTGTTTGAATACAGTCTAATTATACCCACACTTTTTGGACAGTGAATCTGTTTCAAAGCATTTGCACATCAGATCATTTAAGGGCAGACTCTGAATACGTACCCTTTGGATCAGGAGCTGACTTTTGTATATATAAATTTCCACACATTTTGATAATCTTCCTCTTGCCACAAGCCCCATTTTAGTGTGGCATTGTTGTACCAAAGAGTCCCTGTCTCATAGAAAAGAAATATGAGTGCAAATTGTTGAGAGGTCGTGATTTTTTTTTTTT
Source organism: Melibe bucephala (assembly GCA_039654525.1). Classification (NCBI taxonomy): domain Eukaryota; kingdom Metazoa; phylum Mollusca; class Gastropoda; order Nudibranchia; family Dendronotidae; genus Melibe; species Melibe bucephala. Next base: position 400 of record JBCJKE010109541.1, read on the forward strand.
TTTTTTTTTACCTCACGCTTTTTATTTAAAAAAGTTAAAAGTTATTTTTCTGTAACGAAACTTACATGGTTCCCAGTATACAAGTATGTATCATATATGTTCTGTTGGCTTTTAACGCCTGTGAACAAAAATAAGAAAAAAGAAAAAAAATTATATTCCCTCACCCCCTTCCGCTGGCTAAGGTGCTCTCATTGACTTAGTTCATGTCCGACTTTTGAAAAAGCACGCTGTCGACATTATTTCCATGTTTTCAGGATGACCCAACAGTTTTGGCTGACCCAACAGTTTTGGCTGTTGCTATCATTCAATCAGCCTCCACAACACTTGTCTGAAGCAACAATGGCCTCTTGACACTGTCTTTGATTCTCACAGGATTCTCTGGTTTAGGTTTTGAATCCCCAGTGCAGTATTGGATTTGACCTGGTCAATATTTGGACTTTGAATGGAACAGATTCCCTCCTGAATTGCAGATACGCAGCTTCTAGGAGATGAGTTGTCAGGTGTGTGATTTCGTGCCACTTTTGCTCAAAATGCTATCATCCAGATCTTGTATTTCTCAAAGTTAAAGATAAAGAGCTGTCTGATTGCACCTCATGCCAGTCCTGGTTGTTTTGATAGTCATGGAAGAAAACTTTAATTCAGACATGAAAGTTGCCCCAGTTTTAAGAAAATTTTAAGTTTTTCAAAAGTCTTGAATTTTGTGTTTGTCACTGACAGTTTCGGAAGTGGGACATTTTGGTTTGTTACTGAATGTCCCTTTGATCGAAATGCGGTACAAATTATGGTCTCACTGTGAGCGGAAATTTTGTTTGTCCGAGGCCTTTGTTGAGAGCTTATCTTGGATAATTTTGTTTTTTTTATTCAAATATGTTACTATCGTAATAAAGCGTATTTAAAAGCAGGATTTTTTCCTCTTTGTGAATGACATGTTGTTTAATCGTTGATCAATTGGCCTTAGATTTTGTAAAGGAAATATTGAGACGAACTTTTTGGGCATGCAGCCATCTTGGCTTGAAGTACGGCAGACAATCATGGGGTTGCTCTCGCCCAATATTTGTAAACATAGGGATGTGGATGCTATTGAAGGCATCACTTTACCCCTTGTGAAAAATGATCAATTACAGCATGAATTTGTGTCCTGAGAACAGCAGGATCGCTTAGACTTGGGCGCCCATTGTCAAGCAAACAGTTCAAAATGAGAAATACGGGCAAACAAATGATAACAAAGGCCAGAGCAGTCGTATTTTCACAGCATGCGGGAAATAGCGTTACTAAATAGTTCTACGAAAACAGTTTTGTCACATGCTCCACTTTGCCGATCGATGACAAAGCTGCCAAGGGGCCCATTGCCAATGGACATGTACTACTTGTACAAACTTGTCTCAATTTCATCAGCTACTGTTGGCAACTGCACATTCATTTTTCCTCGGTAATTTTGTTTCTCTAGAAAAAAAAAACCCAATTTTCAATGAAAGGTCAGAGTCAATAAGGACAAGTGTGCTTCTGGGGCTAAGCTAGCTGTCAGTGTCAATAAGGACAAGTGTGCTTCTGGGGCTAAGCTAGCTGTCAGTGTCTGCAGGGTTGATTTCAATCACCAAAGCCCTAATGCTGTTCTTGGATGAGTCGTGGTCACTGTGGGGGGAGTGACAATAAAAACGTCCCCGGAGCCAATGTCACTTGGGGGAGTGACAACAAAAGTCTGTCATTTGTTGAGCCAATGTCAGTTGGGGCAGGAGGGGGCGTTACAGCTATCATCTGCCATTCTTTGTACTGGCAGCGGCCATTGTTCTGTGGATTTTTGAAATTTCTTTTATTGATCCGCTCATGGCACAGTTTATTTTTCTCTGTTACTGCTGTGATCAAATTCTAGACCTTAGAAGGCTTGGAGAATGACACGACTTACTGTTTCTCGAGAGATAATAGTGGGAGGGGAAGGGTTAATGTTACGGTACTCCGTCATTTTTTGGTGCTACAATCCCGATGATCTTTGTACATAAAATTCATACTCATTGTCAGGTTTTTGAATTGAATTGAATGCCCTTCTTTAAATCATCTGTGCAACTACGGGTATTTCTTCGATGCAAAGTTTTATCAAAGAGTCTCATGATGGACACTTTTCCTACTGTATACGAATCATATTCTGTGCACACTGAAAGCATTCCCATCACTCTGTCAAACCCAAAAAGAAAAAGTCGCGCATTTTTTTCATCCTTACAACCTTTCACCCCACCATGAAGTGTTCAAGCAGGTTTGTGATAGAGAGATGACCTTGTAATGTACTTTTTTTTTTTTAATTCAAATGGACAATTTTCAATTAAAACATGTTTTAAAGGAAAAAATAGAGTGTACAAGTTGTTCTTATAATGTGTAATGTTGTTCTTATTGTGATGAATGTCATATTGTCACTCGAGGGAATGATCTCTTCACTTAATGTTCAGACTTATTGAGTGGACATGCGCATGTAAAGGGGTATACTAAAATTAGAATAACAAATATTCGTCAGTCTCAAACACTATTCCAAATACTGACAAGGAGTCAAAAGTGTACTTTTTATGACAAATACAGGTTTAATTAGTTATTGACATACAGACAATGACACACAAATCAAAGCAATAATTAAAGAATTAATGAAATGAAAATAAACTTGGCTCTGGTGGACGCCTGCACTTCAGGATTCACTCCAACAGTAGCTTCAAATTGATACACACAGCACGGCGAAACACATATATTCACTACTATGACTTCTTCTGCCACTTACAGCTATCTAGATGCACTTCCCACGATTGTCGTCACCACACCACGTCCTTTAAGTATAACACCAGGGTATAGGTACCGCTGTTGAGGTTATATAACTCAATAACTCTAGTTACAATTATCTCATTTTCCAACAGTTGATACATAGGATTTAACATCGATATCATACTTAATAGAGACGTTTACATAAGTACATCAGCACTGTAATAACTCACAATAAACAATTGCTATGCTATAAATATTATAAGAACACACATACTGAATAAAATTTGTAAGGTTTCTATTTCTGTGATCTATAGTAAGCATGCATACTATTAAATACATATACTATGACATGCCTTGTCATGTGATAAAACGGCAAAATACTTAGGTATCATCTTAATCAATGATTAACCTCACACATCATTAGCGAAAATGCACAATAATGCGTAAGGATTATGGAACAAACATCATTAGTAAATATAGTAATATTGCATGAGAACAATGTCTGTCAGCATTCCCTTTGACAAAAGAAGAGTACTCACCCCAAACTTGGGCTTTTGAATTCACAAGATGATCTTGAACACTGCCAGTCACAGCCCACACTAGACTTAAGGTCTTAGTGGAATAGAAACACAGAGAACGTTGGCTCTCAAACTGAGATTAACATGTAGAGGCTACCACATGGACTGCTCCGTCGATCTTCGGTTGGTTGAAGATATGAGTACCGAATGAGCGATTTGCCCAGTTTATATACAAAATTTATCCACCCACTCCGGGTATTTCTGTCTCACCTCATCTCATTTCTTTATTTGGGCCATGCCTTATATGGACATAGCCTCTCAGGACCTCTACCTGTGTTCCTTGCTTGATCCTTTATATGCCTTATCATGGGATGACAAAAGTTAAGCGTTCGCTGGGAGAACACCCCCTTTGCAGAATGTGGTATCATAACAAAGGGTGGGTAAATTGGGATGACAGCTACGGTTAGCATCTACGGGTCTAGCGTTCGCCAACACCCCATTCCACTACCATTACTAATGCGTAGGATGCAAGGAAAATCCAAGCACGTAGGAGTAAGGTGGGAAACAAGAACCCTTACTACACTACAACATAACCTACTTAACCTGGATATGATACACCAAATAAACTTCTTTGCAGTCGATATTTATTTATATACTCATATGGTGTTATGTGTTTCTGGTACAGACTCATGTCCAGTTTTCCTTGTATTCAATTTTTATATGTATGTTATTCTTAACTTTTTTTTTCTTCTTAAAAGTTTGTATACTGATGTGGAAGGTGTCACAACCTTCCTTTTCTTGTCTTTTCAAGGACGATAAATAATTTTGATGTCTTCTTAATGATGCTGAGGTGTGACTTACGGACTCGTATTTTATTGCCATCTTGAACTTGAAATTAAACTGTTTACGTACTTCAGTCAACAAACCGTAACTGATGAGTGTACTCTATAATCTAAAATTTTTACAAGGTATAACTTGCATAACAGTTACAGCAGAAGGATGCAAGCTTATCTGCAGTCGGTTCAGTGTTACTACATTGTACATGTACTTACCTCGAGGAACAGTTCAGTAGAAAATGAAACTAACACATATGGAAATATCCCCATTTTCCCCCTTATTTGAGTCGATAAAATTAGCATGAAAGTATTGAAAGTAAGTAGCATGTATGAAAAGAGGTCAACTTGGAAATACAGTAGTTTTAGCGAGAATGCCCGGTGGTCATGAAGCAGCCTTACTGGGCACTTTGGCAGAGCTGGAGTTGGAGTGTTGTTTATTTGTTCAGTAGGTTAGTCTCAGACCTGGATACATCAATATCGTTGAAATTGAAATAGCCTGCTACTTTGAGATGAGTAATAATAATATACTCAAGGGAAGTAACAAAAAACATTCTTCTTACTTGAAGCTACTGAATAACCTTACCTTTCACTTTCATGACTAGGCTATTCGGGAATAATGAGTAATAAGGGTAAGACCTGCCGAACTCATCATTTCTGAGTTCTACTGTACTATTTCCATTGTGCTACAGTAATGTTTGTACTACTGTGCTACTACAAACAACATGGATGACATTTGTTAACACGTTTCCAGGACTATAAGCATGCACTTTATGCTTATGCTTACACATGTCCTAATGTCTTGCTGAACTCTGCCATCGTTCACTGACTGATGTGTTGCAAATAACTGACCCGAGCCTGAATGACTGCCAAAATTCATGCGATGAAAAATGACAAATCATCAGCTCCCAAGTACACAAAGGAGGGTAAAAAAAACAATGGCTACGATACAACAACTTGGTCTACTGATCATGGAAAAAGAAGCCACCAACAACATTATAATGCGAAGATTGTATTTGTGCTTGTAATCTTCTTGATCTGTGTGTAAAAAAGACACTTCAACTTAGAGACCTATCATCTTAAAGCATTGTGTATGAGTACGACTAATATTTGTCATCTTTGGATTTTGACCTTCTGGCCAATGGGTTTTATTTTGCAGCTGTCGTATCGATGTTCAGTGGTATTCTTTTTCTGATTAGTGAATGCCAATTTTATCTCTGATTGATCCAGATAATGTATGTTTTATGCCAGTTGTGTTGAGAATGCGATGGAGATGACAAAAGGTGACCACAGTGACAAAAGGTGACAACAAATCATCAATGGCAATTTAGATGGAAAAGTAAAAAGGTCCTCTATAGAGATGGGAACTGTACATCTAAATCTGCACTTACGACTAAATAAGTTGGAACAGATTTGAATGCTATTAGCACCAAAGCTGTAAATAACAAAAATTTATGATATTAGTACGAGAGTTTAATGTTTTTTCCACACTCAAGCCCTTCGAGTTAAAGTCAAGGAATACATCCTGGACGCAGTTGATTTCCTTTCTTTAATTTCTTTATTGGATTATTTTTTTCAATCACAGAGAATGAAAAGGATATTATGTAATATATAAAACAACAGTGTATGCTTTTAGATTAAAACATCATAATATAAGTTAGGCTGCAATCAAATGGCTTGCATTTTATCACACGTAACAAACCATTTGTCAAAACAAGGGAAAGTACAATAACTGTAATAAAATACAAATGATTTTATGATAAACTCATACCTGTTATTTGCTGGGGCATTTTAGTCAGTTATCTCAAACAGCATGTCATGTCTAAGAAAATATTTAACCTTTAAAAATGTCCTACAATCACAATTAATAATAGTGAAAAGACTGTAGATGTGAATCACATAATGTAGACTGTATACATGTATGGCAATATATCATTATTATACAGTAATAAACTGTTTTGTGTTACAAATAAAAAATATACATGTAATAGATGAATAGATCAATAAATAAATAAGTCTGATGGGGAGGGTGAATGGACTCACTTAACGGACAAAGATTTTAGATCACAGCAAAAAAGGTCATAACAACACAAGACCAAGCAAGCATCTTACGAATGGGAAACAAACTCATGGAATAGGCTTATAGTTATAACAAAGGGTCTATAATATACATATATATATATATATATATATATACATGAACATGAATATGATGAAAATTAAACAGCATAAGATTTTTCATTAGTAATTAGTAAATTGATTAATGCTGCTGATCTCAGCTATTCAAATAAAATCATTCATTCTTCCTTCATCCAAAAGGAAATTTGTGTTAGTGCTAGCCAAATGAATTTATATTTACACAGCTCTTGACTACTACTAATGGGCACTGACAGTGACAGTTCTGACTGGATTTATTTCTTTAGATTTTACATTAGATATGTGTGTATTTTTATGGAGGTCTATGATGGGAATAGGGTTAAAAAAACTTATGGTGCCTCAATGTTCTTGCATGCAATATTATAACTTTTTTGAAACTATGCTATAATTATTCACAATTCAACGCTGGGGCGTGTGTTGCTAAAATTACAGTTATATTTATATATTCTGGGGAACAGCAGCCCTATAGGCACAGCCATCACTTTGGCTTGCTCGCCTGTCACTTGACGTAGATCCGGATTTCGATCTAGATCTTACTGTGGAAGTTGTAAAACTAGACACTGGAACAGTGTTTGGACTCCAATGCCCAGAATAGATCTAATGAAGTCAGGATCACCAAAGACTGTCATTCCGAGGTCTATACCTACAGGTGTAGCTGGGTGATCTAAACTAGGTTTGTAGGCACTGGTTCCTAGGTCTAAATCAAGAAGCAATGCTTTGATCATGCTATAAGGAAACAAATCACTTCCGCGTCAGTGTTACCTAAATCATCATTATAAAAATCAGTGTTATTGCTGTCAGAATCAATCATAAAGATAACTTCTTCCAAAATCTCGGCGGAGGTAAGCCTAGACCAATAACCACGGTTAAATTGAAAGTCAGGTAATTTCATTGAAGTAAAATTTCTCAGTCCTAAACAAACTTAGGGCTGGGGTACAGATTTTACAGAATATGAATGGCTTTTACTGTATGTACATGTACATGTATTAGTATTAATATTACCCTTGTAGTATGACATATCAAAGTTCACAGAGACTGAATTAGGAAGGCCTGCACAAGAGCTAACAATTAGCCCAAGGGTTAAATCACAATATCCCCAATGGTGGACGAAGCCACAACCTTTCAGTTGCAAGTCCAAAGAGCTACTGCTGAGCCACTGTGACCAATGCGATTATGTTTCGATATGGCTTCGTCTATTTATATTGCTGTAATATATTATAAGTCCTCTTCAACTTAACTGGTCAATTTTCAATCTCAAATTGTCACATTCAGCAGTTACAGATCTGAACACAGTAGTTGGCGTTGGATCAAGATCTATTCTGGATAATTTACACCACAGGTTGTTTTGAGCCAAGTCTGTGACACTGATTGTGTTGCCCATCGTCCATTATCTCTCTTTTGATGCCTTTCCTTCAGCATTGGGCCCAATTGCAAATGGACTGGTTGACCTTAGATTGATTTGACCAGGTCCAAAAATGGCTTTGAAGGGTGAGGTGGAAAGGAAAAGGAAGTCAACATGAAACTTCAGTAAAGATCAGCACCACTCGGCATCATTGACATGTGTTACGACTGGGGAGTTCAATGTACCGTTTGGCCAAAGTCTAATTTGTGTTTTAGCGACAAGAGAAATCAGAGCAGGTGTGCAAAGCATCTTACACAGATTCCACCTCAACACAACATACTTTGCTTGGTGTTTCCTGTGCTAATGAATGTGCTATAGATTTTGTAGAATTTACAGGAATTTCCACAAACATGAACATATTTATCCATAAGATGATGCAATATGCACAGAAACAAATGTAAAAACTCTCAATTTTTTAAAGGAATAATACAAAAAACAACAAACGTTTTTAAAACCTTAAAAATATTTAAATGCAATAAAAAGTATTTACACCGTTAAAAAAACAAACAAGAAAAACTAAACCAAACAAAGTATGAAACAAAATGGAATGGGAGATTATTATCTACATTATGTTACATACAAATAGTGACATTTAACTGAGGTAAGATAAGAACATGTTACATACAAACAGTGAAATTTGACTGAGGTAAGATGAGAACATACACATACATAAAAGTGAAATGAACATGTCATATACAAAGAGTATAAAAGTGAAATTTAACTGTGGTAAGATGAAAACAGGCTCCATATAAGAACACAAGCAGTGAAATTTGACGGAGTCATTGTCTTATGGTTCTGCTAGAGCTTTGACCTTAATTGCAAATAAAACATGTGAAAAGAAATCATGAATTTAATTTAATTAAGAAATAAAGGCACTGAAGACAATAAGTTAAGTCCTTAAAAGCTAAAATTCAACATAAAGTTCATCCCTAAATGGAGACAATGTGCTAAGAGTGCTGTTTACATGGTCCTAGGAAATGCATTGTGATGTTCTTTAAAATTTTCTCTCTGCACAAAAAGCAATAGTTGGTTTTGCAGTTCCAGCATTTGATATGGTTATTGGTGTCGTTCTTCAAGGTGAGCTGTTTACAGACGGGGCATCTACTCTGGTTGTTTTGCAGTTCTGGATTGACAGCAATGCGAGCTCTCATTTCAAGCACAACCTGGAAAATGACACAGTGTCAGTCGGGTACATTTTGCTCGTACGCAGAGATTCAGTTGTATAAACAGTTTCTTTCAAATGTCATTAGTGAAAAGAAAGTAAGTTTTAGAGATACAAACTGATGGCTGATCAATCTAAATGCATTTATACATACTGGGAACAAAAACAAAAATCTACAACATAAAAATATTATTAACTTCTGCACTGAAATTAATAAAGTGACAAAAAAGAAGAACAAAATGACCAGCAAAGAAAAATCTGATATGTCACAAATTTACAAATGATATTGCGAACAGGCTCTACGTAAGCCATGGCTTGACTTTATTTTAGAGTCAAGTCAAGAAACGTGACTTGGCTTTATTGTACAAGTCAAGTCAAAATCTGGGGGCTAAATTGCTCCTTTTTAAATTTTTTTTTTTAATAAATTCACTCAAAAGCTGTCTGACTCACTGAGACAAAGTTATTTGATAGCAGGCCAGGGGATTTAGGTTACTGATCAGTTGATGACTGGTGCTGTCTCAGACATGGACGAGTCAAAAGTAGAATCAAAAGTAACCTGTTGCATATTAATTAATTTTCTTTCTTACCCTGGGAACTTGCCGTATGATTGGCTGTGGAGCAGTAACTGTTTGCCCTGGGAAGAGAACACAAGACCCGTTTCGAAAATGAGAATAGCCATCGATAGATTTGCCACAAACCCAGCAGAAAGATTCTGAACACTTGCAAGTCATTTTGTTGCACCTGAAGAAGAATACAGTGAATTCAAAACATAAATGATACTGACAATAATAAAACTGATGATGATTGTGATAGTGATGGTGACTGTGATGATGAAAATGACGGTGATAGAGATAGTAACAGTGATGATGTTAAAAAAAACCAATAACATCTCTATGATAATGACAAAGATGAGACTGATGCTGCCTAATGCCACAAGGCACAGATGCAATGACAATCAAGGCTAGACTTTTGTAAACATGGCCATTACATTCTTGTCATTTTACTAGTAGACAATGGCATTTAGATTTAGACGATGGCATTCAGACGATAGCTTTCAGAATAGCACTCAGATATTAGCATTCAGACAATAGCATTCAGACAATAGCATTCAGACAATAGCTTTCAGACAATAGCATTCAGACAATAGCTCTCAGACAATAGCATTCAGACAATAGCATTCAGACAACAGTTTCCAGACAACAGCTTTCAGACAACAGTATTCAGACAATAGCTTTCAGACAATAGCTTCCAGACAATAGCTTTCAGACAATAGCTTTCAGACAATAGCATTCAGACAATAGCAATCAGACAATAGCATTCAGACAATAGCATTCAGACAATAGCATTCAGATAATAGCATTCAGACAACAGCTTTCAGACAATGGCATTCAGACAATAGCATTAAGGCAATAGCATTTAGATAATAGCTTTTATATAGAATAAAAATATAGAATATAATATATAAGATTAGAAATATAGAATATTTGATAGAATATGGAAAGCTGCTGAAGCCTCTCAGATGGTGAACTGGAACATGACACGGCCTTAAGCAAAAAACAACAACAAAAAAACAAAAACAAAACAAAAACAAAAACGAAAAAAAAAAAAAAAAAATTCAGCTAATAACAATAACATCTAGACAATAGCATCTAGAAAATAGGATTTAGACAATAGCATCTTGCAATAATATCTAAACACGCAGAGATTTCAGCCAGTTTTTAAGTGTCATGCTTCTCACTAATACTAATAGGATGGAAACAAATTGTTAAAACCAGCACAAGGAATAGTAATATATTAGATATATTCATAACAAACAACCCAGGT
>JBCJKE010109652.1:0-11034 GCA_039654525.1 Melibe bucephala
TGATCTTTCCATTTTGTATGCCTTTAGGCGTAGATCAGCAGTTACAAGTATGTGATCAGTCTGACAGTCAGCTCCTGACTTTTCATTTCCCCCATAACTTCAAATTCAAGCCTTAAGGGTAAAAAAAAACAACAAACAAATATTCACAAAGTTTTCTCAATGAACTAGCAAGACAATGAGTTGAATGAGAGTGCTTTCCAAGGACATCAATATATTAATTCCAATCATGGTAATCTGATTTTAAAATCTGATACTACTCACTAAGGACAATATCATTCACCTACCAAATTATTGACAGCATTAGAAAAAGTATCAAACTGGCGGGCAAAGTCGTGAAAAATACATTTCATGACACTTGGGATGAGTATCAAAGATACAATCTATGAAAAAGAAAAACAAGATTTTATTTGGAAGAGCACAGTATATGTAATATCAAAACTATAAATAATGACATTCTTTCCATTAGTAGTTTTTAAATGTCTTGTATTCTTAATCATGCAACTGTTATTTAACTTTATGAAAAAATCCTTTTTAATGACATCATATCATTAGAATGTAGAAAGTCCTTTATTAGAAATTACATAACAAAAACAGTGATGACTGGATGTTTATATGAATTTTAATAGATAAATATGCTCCTAATAAAAACAGATCAATCAGTACCTGTTCAGCCTCAGTCGTCAGTGAAACCAATTTATTAAGGACAGAGAGTGCCTGTAGCTGTCGCTGTGAAACAATACCCTGTTTCTTGTCAGCCCCAACCCCATAAAGTTTTTCTGAAATTAAATGGGAAATAAATGAACATGCAATAAAGCTGGGTACTAAATAATTTATCTAAACACATGATTTATTAAAATGATAATGAAATGAACACTGGTGCAGATAATTAGCACCTGACAGTATAGTTATTTATTGCATCACTTTTGGAATAAAAAGTTAAAAAGATACCTCCTAAACTTGACCAAACAGAGGTGACATCTCTCCCATTATGCAGGATGAAAGGAATAATTTTGTCAGTCACCACATCTGACTTTTCATTTGAATTCTAGAAAGAAAAATACAAAACAAATAATATATCCAGGATCAATAGCTGCTTGATGTAAAATGGGTGGAATGAGGGTAAGGGGAATTCAGTTCTGTATACTGTCTCCTGTTACAGATATCTTTGTCTGACCTCTCTTTATCTGACATATATGATCCTTTAACCAACTGCTTAGGAAAAAAATAAACTTCATTCCTATGCCTTTCCTTTCAAACATCTTTGACTTTTCCGACTCCCAACAGTGAATTTAAATTTCGAGAAAAAATTGTATCAACTAATGCACCAAATTTTGCCATCTTCTTTCTCAATTTTACAGACACTTCTGGAACTCACCATTAATCAGAGAAGAAACAAAGCAAGGATGCCATAGCAACAGAAGTATTATCTAACAGAAGAAGTATACTCAAACTAGCCCTACAAGACATTTGAATCTGAGAGGGGGTGACTTTGCACAGGCGTACTAACTACTGCGAGGATAGCTCAGTGGGCTGTGGAGGCTTGAATTAAAATCCAAGTTTTTCATGTTTTTTTCCGCCTCCTTCTCCCACGGTAGGCGGTAAAAATGAGTGCTTAGTCCCATCAGAGATACACAATAAACTAGGAGGTCCGATGTGCCTTACTTCTCTTAGAATATTAGCTGAGGCATAGCACAAGATCGTCAATATTGGCGCAAAAGGCTAACTTACCACCAATGAGTGAAAAGTGTACACAAAGTGCAAGAGCCTTAAAATCAAACTGATAGAATGGCTATATTTGTTAAGTATCCAATCTTGTACAAAGGTGATAAAGATAATTGGAATGTCTATGAGAGGTTTATAGAGTTTAAAGCTGACAAGAAGGATGGAGCTAATTATATTATTCATAGTCAATATTATCTGAGCTACACTTTATCTGACTTTGCCTTTGAAATAAATTGAAATAGACCATCAAACTTTTGTCTGACACCTTCAATAAGAATGGATTATGTCAGATAGCGTACAGCAGACTAAGGTTCATTAAAAAAAATTTGTTTTAATAAAGTAGACGAGAGACTTTTATTTCTCAGAAATGGTATATGATAATGTGAGATTTTGTGTAAGTAGCAGAAAATAATTGTTTACAGCAATTACTTAAGACACTCTCATTGCTTTCAAATGCCTCTCCATGATTAAGGAAGTGAAAATTGTCATCAATGATACAAGACTGCAATAACAACAGGAAAAGGGGCAAACTTAAAAAGCGCATGTCTCACCAAAATAGCTTGGACAAACTTCTCATCATTTTCTTCAGAAAAGATGGGAAATCCCCAATGTTTTTTCATGAATTTCTTGTTGACGATTTCCTGTTGGGAGAAAACATAAAAACATTAAACCAAGTGTAAATAAATTTACTGTAAATGCCTAAGAACAAGAGAGATTTCATGAATGCAAAGTTTCCTTTTCTCATTTAATCTTCGCTTTTGAACAAAAAAGAAACAAAACAATAACCCACCCCCCTCCCCCCATCCCAAAAGAAAACCTCCAATGTTCATCTTAATAGTCAGTTCTGATGCATTTGCATATTATGAATGTACTGGATAAAACGTAAGTGTCAGAATTTTTTTTTTTTAATAACCTCAAAAAAAAAACAAGACTTACTGGGAATTTGCTATTGACAACAAGCAACAAAGATATCCTATCAAGTGTACATTCGTTCCATCCGAGAGTCAGCTTATCTCTGATCTTGGGCCATATTTGTTCTCCAAACACTTCAACAGATACCTAGAAAAATAGACATATTTTATTTTAAAAAGAAACAAATGTTTTTATAAAGTTACTGTCTTAAAAAAAGAGCACTGTTGAATGGCCATTGAGAATAAATTAAAGAATAATATGTTCTAATAACTATATTATTTATGTATATAGTAAGCATTTATATTTATGAGAGACTTCTTTAACCATCAATATTTCCCTCAATTTGCTTATTATGTTTGTCTATCATTATTAAAAGGAGAGGTCTGGGTAAATGTTTCAAACTTAAATCTAAAACCTGTACATAATGTATCAAGAGTGAAATTGACTTACTTTGAAAATAAAAGCAAATGTTAACATCGAGTAATCATATTATTATTAATTATTCACAGAAAATATATATTTATGAACATATTTAACGAAGGAAATAAAGTATAAAGTTTCAAATGAAATTTTTAGTTACAATGCACTTTTTAGTTACCTCTCATTCCGCATTTAATCTTACTTAACTTGAAGTGCAGCCAAGAATATTCTTAAAAGAACTTAAAAGAAAATTTAGACAATACCTGTGATATTAAATTTTCAAGTGTCTTGCTGCACACAGGTTTTAGATATGATCTTTTTCCAGCCACAGACAAGATTTCATCAACCATAGAACCCATCATCTGTCCATCTAACTAAAAGTACATAGAATAAAAAATTAAAATATTTCACACCAATAGACGCTACAGATGGGCTATATAATAATAATAATTATAATAATAATAATAATATTAATAACGATAATAATAATAATAATAATAATAATAATAATAATGCCAACAGTTGTTTTGTTTTGCTATTTAGCTTTTCTAACAAATGACTCCACTTTTGAGACTGGAATCGCCCCTTCATTGATGTCACTAATTTCATAACTTCCAAATTCTGTTATATTTTATTAACTCCTGTCACTTTCTCTTTTTTGATATATGTTATATCTGTAGCATATCTCTGCACACACCACCAATCTCATCACAACTCCTGACTTGACGATTCTTCAGTGAAGGTCATTCATAATTATTAATCACCAGTATAAACTGGGTCACATAAAAAGGTAACAGGCTTGTTGATTCATGTGATACAATCCACAATGATGTGTAAATGATGCTAATGCTATTACATGTATGTGATCGGAGATCTTTCTATTTGTTCAGAATTGCTGACTTCTAGAAAAGATCAGAGTTTGTGGCAACTGTGAAGCTTCATTTTCATTTGAGACTAAAAATGTCTTTTATGTCAACCCATTCAGTCATTAAAGAAAAAAAAAATGGATTAGCTAGGTCAAGATTTGAATTAATTGGTCTAAATAATATATGTATGTATAAATTATAATAATTTGGACACGCTCAGAATTGTAAATATACATTTCTTTTTCAACACATATAGAAAAACTTTAAAGTAAAATACAAAGAATTTGATTTTCCAAACCAATGCAAACAAATAGATAAATAAATAAGCTTTGCAGTCATATAGACACTTGCCCTCAGTTGAGTGCACTAAAAGCTAATTCTTGAATATATTTTTTCATGGTGTCTATCACTCTTTTCCAGGTTTCCTTATCTTGAACTAGGCTTTTAAGCTCTTGGAGATCTGTCATCGCAGCCAAATAGTATCATTAAATTGCTCTTAGAGTACTGTAAATGAGTTTGACATAATTACTCACCTGAGTAACTCTTCCTGCTTGAATTAGACATGAGAATGCAAAAGCACGACCAAGATACAAACCAGCTTTCTCCTAAAACAAAAAAGCAATTAATAACAAATGTAACATAAAAAGTACTTTCTGTGAGTGAAATATTTTCAGTGCAAATATATTATCATCAAAACTTAAGCAAGTTGATATAGGTTTTTTCTTTCCAACAATACAGAGAAAACAATATGACTTACAAGATAATAAATTTGTTGTACTTACAGATTTTGAGAAGGAGTGGCCATCAGCTTTAAGCTTTTCTCTGATGGAGGAAAACACTTGACTTGTTTTCACATTTCCAAGCTGTCTTAGTAGCTGTAAATAAACAATAATGATGCTAGTAAAATAGGCAACAACAATTATAATTCTAGTTGCCAAGGTGTTTTCAAGAACAGCACTCACAAATAAAATGCATTAAATTTGATGCCAGCAAGCATGATCTTATATTTATTTGTTTATAAACAAAAATGCATTATCTTTTGATCTGATAATCACTTCCATAAATAATTAGAAGTCAATTAAAAACTAAGACAACACAT
Organism: Melibe bucephala; assembly: GCA_039654525.1. NCBI lineage: Eukaryota > Metazoa > Mollusca > Gastropoda > Nudibranchia > Dendronotidae > Melibe > Melibe bucephala. The sequence continues at coordinate 5,020 of JBCJKE010109652.1, forward strand.
TGTACTAATCCTAAGTAAGGACAAACCATTTGGCTTACCAACGCACAATAGTCAAACCTTTTCACGGATTCATTGAATCTTCTTAAACAATGCATGCACGTTTCTCCCCGTCTTAGTAGTCTGAAAAGCCTACGAACCCGTGACTAAAAATAGCCCTTATCCTGCTGACATAATTATAATATGTCGCTTGAAAAGCCCACTAGGCGGCAGTAGTAATACTAGGCCTACAGCATGTACTTCTAATAGTAGCATCTGAACACTCCTGGTCTGTGATAGGTGTTTGATAACTAAATATAATATAGCCTATGCTATGCTAACGTACGGTAGAACTATGCTTACGATATTTCACTAGTACATGACATGTGCGTAGGCCTAACTGTAATCCGTTATTTTTAGATAGATCTACTGTTCCGTGCTTGATTACATTTTGAATCATCAATCCTCAATACTGTTAGTTCGACAGGAAAATGGCAGAGAAAAGAAAATTAACTGCACTCTTTAAATTCAAAGAACAAAACAATGCAAACAAACAAACAAAAAAACAAACAAAAGCCCCGACTGAAGTAATAGCTGACATACAAGGGACATAACTACAATATTAAATTACTGCTCTATTACTATACTACCACTACTACTACTATACGGTAGACAGTAAATATAAGTATAAGGGTTTCCCTTATCACCTAGTGCTTTCATCCATTGCTTGAATCACAGATTCGTTGAGCTATTTAACTATTTCTGTTGTCCTAACAAGTTCGACGAATTTGTGTTGCACTGTATGGTAGTCTATAATAGGGAACTAAAAATTTTAAAAAGCACTTGACCATACACTTCCTTCAATTGCTAAAAATCAGACTTGAGGGTCTAAATCTTTATTCAAATAAAATAAATCTTGTTCTGCCAGCTGAAATAAATAACTATTTCGGCTAAGACTTGATTTGGGTAAAAGTGCTTTTTTGGGCAGATGTTGTTGAGAGAGATGAAGAAAGACCAAAAAGAGGAATTCAAAGGAATATACTCTGCTGACAGGGTTATCTTACTGCATTAGGTGCTTCATAGGGATTATAAAGGATTTCATTTATCTTTAAAAATTACAAACAACATACCAGTGTCAATGCTGTTGAGTATCCAACACGAGCAAATTTCCTCCCAGATCCAAGACCACGTATGAGACGATTTAGGCAGTAACTAGTAATCTGTTCCTTCTCTTTTGCCTGTGGGACAAAAAAAAGTGTTCAATTTTTACATTAAACAATTGAGCCTGAAAGTGCTTAATATCTATATCAAATAAATATTTAAAAATTAAAATGAAAACAAAGTGCAAAAATCAACTTTTGTAAGGGCTTATTTGAGCACTTTACAATTGATAGATGATGTTAACTTAGTAATCAACCACAAAAGTATGGTTTATCAAAATTTTTCACATATATTACCATTTCTTAATGGTTCATAACTTCCTAAATCCTTTGTGGTATTCTTTCAGAAAGGTTAGAACGAGTAAATGCTTTGTAAAAAATTAAATGGAAGTTCTGCACACACTTGACTAAACTTCAACGATGCAGGACAAGTCATGACAAATTAAAAGAGGATCAATATACGAGAAGGATTATAACATCGCTCACAGAACGAAGATTGTGAATCATTTCTAACAGTAACAGTTTGATATTGATTGCATCAAGTGGGAGTTCGATGTCTCAAAATAAAATAGATCTACTAGGGGCTCATGAAGGATTTGAATCTTATCATAATTAAGGAAGGCAACTTGACTGCAATGTTTATCACGAGAATGCTAAAAAAAAAATATTTTACTATGGATGATGCATACTAGGTAATTGATAAAACAATAGATGGAGATTTCAAAGTCAGTATGATGATGTGAAGAGAGGTGTTGCCCATTGCTTGATATGGAAGTCTGTGTGTGTGTGTATTTGTGTGGTAGATTGTCAGTTTGGATGAGATAAGAATTAAAAATACTCCATGTCTAAATGGTTGAGATACGAATTAAAAACGCTCCGAATCTCATCCGTTGAGACACCTTATGCGGCCTTATTTATTACTTCAACCGAGTGAACGAAGAAAAGAAAAGAATCTAGATCTATGATCACTCCAGTAAGGAATGAAAAGAGTGACATCGGCAAGTGGAAAGCGTTGAAATAAAATTGATTAACATCAAAGATGATAAACAAATGAATTTAATTTGCAATCCGATAGCAATCAGTTTTGTGTGTGTGTGTGTGTGTGTGTGTATGTGTGTGTGTGTGTGTGTCAGTGTGAAACATACCCATGAAAGGATACGAGGAATATGTCTATGTAACACACACAACTGAACGTCCTGGATTTAGTTTGAGTAATCTCTATGTGAATGCAATTGCTACATTTTATATCATATAATCTAGATCTAGATCTAGAGTGACTCGAGTCTGGTTCTTGCTAACCTCTGTGAGTGCTCCGAGAAGATTGACAAGCTGAATGGCTGCATCCATTCTTTTCTCATCCGTTCCCTCTGCAAGAGTCCAAAATAAGCTCATGTATTCTTGAGGGGGGCGAATAGATGCCATAGCTGATGCTTTATCTGTCTTTATTGGCATATTGAAGTAAATCTGGTACCTAGAACTAGGAGCTTAAATAATCTATACCCTTAAAAGACACCATATACTGGGATGTCTCTACTTTCTGTTTCCACGTGAGTTTGTTGACATGGTGGCGGAAGTGAGTCAAAGTTTTTAAGTTTCCCTACCAATTGTCTAAAGCGCAGATTACACACATAGGCCTACTTTTCCTCTTCTTCGTGCCATACCTTTGTACAGTACAGCCGTCCGACCCGTTATAGTTATATGTATTACGTTATTACGTTTAATCTCCTAGTTCTAGTGTTGTTATCCTCCTCTTTCACACCAGCTGCCGTCATCTTCTTACCGCTCCAGCGTATCCCTTGGATCCCCTTTGTTTCCCTAGCTGCCTCAACTGCCTGCCATCATATTTTCCTTAATTCTAATTCCAATAATTCCATCCATATACTTTCTCTTCGGTTTTCCTCTTCTCATCTTCCCTGGTACTGTTGGTGGTAGTGGTAGAGACATGTTCAGCATAATTTTACCAGTGTACTCTTCATCTCTCCTCTGAACATGACTGAACCATCTCAATCCAGATTCTCTCAATTCCTGTCGTTTTTTGTTGTTTTTTTTTGTAAATGCAGCAGTCTCTAGTACTTAGAAAAAAAAAAACTTTTTCATTTATCTCTTGTCCGCCCAGGAAACCCTCGCAGCATTATCACTTCACTTCTTCTACCTTATAGAACATGGTATTCATTGTCCTGGTTCTTCGTCACTGCTGCTGTCCCTAGACTATTACTATAACCTTCCTTTTCCTTTTTCAATTGTTTCTGCATCCTTTTATTTATCACATATATAACGCCTGACACTGACACTTCTCCGTCCAAACCATCCAGCCTGCACCCTCTTCTTCGCTTTGCTTCTAGTAGATAGAAGTTCTACAATCTCCATTACTCTGGACCGTTGATCCCATTCATGTATATATTACTATTACCATAAGTTACCATACTTAATATCTACCTTCTTAAACTCCTTGCTTTGTAACAGAATTGTACCTTGTAACAGAATTGTTCTTCTTTTCTCTTCTTCACTGAGAAATTAGACCCATGTAATCTGTCTTACTCCTACTGACCCTCATTCCCCTATTTTCTAGTGCATTTCGCCACTTCTCCAGATTCATTTCGATCTCTTCCTTGGACTTGGACATGTCGCACAGCATCATCAGCAAACATCATTGACCACCGGTCTTCTTGTCTGATTTCTTATGATAAATGCTATTGTTAACTGAATTTAAATGATGGTGGTGGTGATGGTTATGGCGGTGGCATTGATAACAGCGATGATGGTGACAACAAAAAATTGTAATCATTTTCTTTCCTTCATCCAGCATGCCCCGAATTTTGTATGGTTTCCAGTGCGAATTGTCCACTTTCTATTTTGCAAAATCTATTGCATCCTCTTCTCAATGCCCATTTCATTCACGTGTCAATCAATGTTACCCATATTCAATCTCCATCTCCTATCATCATGTTATCATCATCTCGTCTTTTATTTTTTTTTTGTCTTAGTCGTAATCATCACAATCTATCACTATCATCTCTTGCTTTTACGGGTTTCTTTCTGACTTCTGCAAATTTGCAGATCCGCTATTTTTTTTTCTTTTTTTTTTTTACTTTTTCATTTACTGTTCTAGTTCTATTGGGCTTCAGGTAAATTAAGTCAATATCCACGAGCCTTTTTTCATCCGAAGCATAGCATGTAGCTTTCTTCCTGCAGTGTGTTGGCCACTATCATTACATGTGTATTTTTCAGTGTCACTGTCACACCCTCCACCCACCCTCTCTCACGCAGCACCATATTTATTCTCTACACTATATGATATGATATATTGTACTTTCTCGAGATCAATAAATACACAGTGCAGTTCCCCAAGCTTCTTTTCTGCTAGAGTTATTAAAAAAGATATCATATACACGTATATAGTATATATGAAGTATTTGTAGACTACTCTTCTCAGAAACGAGTCCAAACTGCATACATGTAGTATATTTAATTATCGTGAATGAATGAGGAGAATGCATGTGTTGGTTGACAATTATAATTTTAAATTTTAATTTTAGAAAACCATTTTTGAGTTCACGTTTCTCCAGGACTCCAGATCACAAATGTGTCTTTTCAGACCGAGAAATGCTTAGAATTAGAAAAGAAATAGGGATTTGAAAGTCTTGTTATTGCTGAGCTATTATTTTATCTGACGTGGTTAAACATGAAGCACCATTGTATGTTGCTGAATTTTAGTTTTATTAATGTTAGAAATAGGATCGATCAATTCAATCCTCTCTGCGCCGACGGGTGCTAAAGACTAAAGGCTACACTACAACTACAACCAGACCTACACCAAAGGATCGCCACTGATTTTTGTCGGCCGCTGCTTGGGGTGCAGTTAGCAGGGCGAGACCTCTGGTTTTTACTAATTTTTAGCTCCTTCTCCACTGATCTTCGGGTCTGCCTCGGTTTTTTGTGCCTTGTGGTGTCCACCGTAGAGCTATTCACTGCTATTCTCGGATTGAATCCACAGGCATCCTGCAGACATGTCCAAGTCCAAGCCACCTCCAGCGTTTGGCTCTGAGTGTCTGATAATACTAATACTAATACTGATATTGAGCCCATTTCGGTTTTGTGTAGGAGAAGGTCTTCATTTCTGATGGTGTTTGGCCAGAATACTTTACGATTCTTCTAAAACATTTGGTTTGAAATGCCTCCAATTTCTTTTCTATTTTTACTGTTGTTTTTTAGCATTCTGATCCATAGAGCAAGATACTCAGAACATTGCTTTTGAATATTCTTACTTTGGTGTTTGTTCTGGAGCTTGTGGACTTCCAGATATTCTTTCGCATCCCAATGTGGGATTTGGGCATTTTTATGCATTTGGGATGCTTAAGAATCAAATACAAGTACTTATCTCTTCTTTAAATACCAGATCTGATACAGACATCGGTGATCATGGTATGGCATGCCATTTACTTCTATATGTACAGTATTTTTATACTCAATCTCAAAAAGCTCATACTCATTTATATTTTTATTACTCTTAGTTAGTTTTATTAGTATTAGTCATCTAGCAATTCAAACTCTTTAAATATGTTATTCTTTGTCGATTTCAACTCCTTTTCCTTTAATTTTTTCCAATAAGGGCTAGATGTTCAAGATCTTGTCTATTTATTATCTATAATTTTATATGGCCTAAAAATAAAACTTGGTCTTTTTCTGATCATCTCTCTTCTCCTGCTTCTTATATATATATATATAGTACTGCTTTATTGTCTGGAACAATTGTCTTTGTTCCAGACAAGGGCACTAGAAATGCCATATTTACCATATCAATGTAATGGAAAGATGTATTCAAGTGCAAACTGATATGTACATATGTTTCATTGATTATTCAAAGGCATTTGATAAGGTA
>JBCJKE010109874.1:0-15390 GCA_039654525.1 Melibe bucephala
GTAGTAGTGGTAGTAGTAGTAGTAGTAGTAGTTGTAGTAGTAGTAGTGGTAGTAGTAGTATTATTATTGTTATTGTTAATGTTAATGTTATTGTTATTGTTGTTGTTGTAATCATGACCATCATCATCATCATCATCATCATCATCATTATCATCGTCATCATCATCATTGTTACTACTACTACTACTACTACTACTACTACTACTACTACTACTACTACTTCTACAACTACTACAACTTCTACTACTACTACTACTACTACAACAACTACTACTACTACTACTACTACTACTACTGCTGCTGCTGCTGCTGCTGCTGCTGCTGCTATTGGTCTATTCTAACATTAAATTCTCTTTGCCTTATTTTGCTTTGATCGCAATAAGAATGACAATACATGCTGTATCAAATTTATCAAAATCCAGTCCAAAAAGGAAAATGGGAACCTGCCCATATTTATTCGTCAATGTTGAAATAGATCGTTGGATCGAATACTCTCTTTGGTATCGATCAGTGTCATAAAAGCTTCGTCTTCGAGCTCACGCCAAAGCAGCCTTGTCATAGTTATCCCACTTCTTCTCTGAACAACTCTGGAACGTCGGCCAGCCAGCACAATAATAATAATGACCCTAATGCTACACAAAGACATAGCAGGGGCCGGGTCGACTTTGTTGTTAACAGGTATTAGTATTAGTATTAGCCTGCCACTGGTAATCGGAGGTGTGTTTGGTCGCTGCAGCTGTAAAGGGCGTCAGCAGTCCTCTATCTATCAGTCTGTGTCTGTCTTTCTGTCGGCCATTCTGTGTGTCAGTCCGCCTTTTTTCTATTTGTTTGTCAGTCTGTCTGTCTGTCTGTCAGTCTGTCTGTCCGTCTGTCTGTCTGTCTGTCTGTCTGTTTCTCTCTCTCTCTCTCTCTCTCTCTCTCTCTCTATATATATATATATATAACACACACACACACACACACACACACACTCACTCACTCACTCACTCATACTCCCTCTTGTACATTGTACATAGACTTGTACATTGTACATACACAGTGTGGACTGTTTGGTGTAGGTACAAGGTTAACTTGAACGTTTACAGCATAGGCTGTTAGGTTTAATTACAAGGTACAAGAAAAAGCGACGGACACAGACACAGCGACAGAGACAGTCACAGCGACTGACACAAAGACAGTGACAGACACAGACTGGGACAGGAACAGTAGCAGACGCAACGACAGACACATATACAACAACAAAACGACAGACACGGGTGACATGCGAAAAGAGACAGACGGCGAGAGACACTGACACTGACACAGACACAGGTACAGTGACAGACACATACACAACGACAGCGACAGACAGACACAATGATATAATCAGCAACAGACACAGCGACAGACACAAGTGAAAAGCGACAGTCACAGACACGACGACAGACACAGACACAGGCACGTCGACAGACACAGACACAGGCACAGCGACAGACACAGACACAGGGACAGCGACAAACACAGTAACAGGTACACCGAAGACAGACACAGGCACAGTGACAGATCCAGACACAGACACAGGCACAGCGACAGACACGGGCACAGCCACTAACACAGGCACAGCGACAGACATAGACACAGGCATAGCGACACAGACACGAGCACAACGTCAGACACAGACAAAGGCACAGCGACAGACACAGGTACAGCGACAGACATAGTGACTCAGCCAAACACAGCGACAGACACAGATATAGCGACACAGACACAGCGACAGACACAGGCAAAGGCACAGACACAGACATAGGCACAGGCACAGACATATAGACAGGCACTATAGAGCGACAGAGACATATATAGGCACGAGCACCGCGACACAGACACAGACAAAGGCATAGTAGTAGACAGACATAATGATATGCACAGCAACAGACACAGTAGCAGACACAGCGACAGACACAGCAACTGGCACAGGCACGGCAACAGGCACAGTACAGACACAGACACAGAAATAGACACAGGCACAAGGACATACACAGTGAGAAACACAGACATAGGCACGACGACAGACATAGGCACAGCGTCAGGCACAGTGCAGGAACAGCGACAGACACAAACACAGCCACAGCCACTGCCACAGCCACAGCCACAGACACTGCGGCACCGCAGACACAACGACAGACACAGCCTTCAGGCATATACACACATATACATACATATACACACATACACACACCTTATAATTATAACCAAAAACCGTATATTATCCACAAGAGCAGTGCTGTAAACGCTATTATACGTAGTCAATTTGAGTAAAAATTCTTGGCCAAGGATAAAATCACATTGTCCCCAACGGGACTCGAACACACTACCTTTCGGTTGCAAGTCCAATGCTCTACCGCTGAGCCACTGTGACCACATACTAAGACTATCACTAAATCAATTTGAGGTTGCTTTTGAAGCGCTCAATAAGAATTATAAATTATTTTTAAAATGTTTGTTCTAATTTTTTCAGCGTATTTCTCTAATTCTTCTTACATGCCCTCAAATCCATTTCTTTTAAGTGGGAATCAGCATGTATTTGTATATATGTGGAACTGATATCTTGGAAAAAATCGGGCTTTTTACAAAAGAAAATCAGTTTGGGAAAAAGGATGCAAGTATTCAAAATACCAAATAAAAATAATCTTAATCTTACAGAATCAAACAGTTACCTATACAACCAGACCATAAAAATTACAAATACATGTACTTCAAATAGTGCAAAATATATAGGTGTTATCATAGATAATAAACTACAGTTTATGCTATGTGTGTGTCTGTGTCCCGGTGCCCGTGCCTATGTCTGTTCCTGTCGCTCTGTAGTGCCTGTCTATAACCAAACTCGTACGATGTGTATGAAAGCTAAATTAAATGATCTATTAGCACTGCTCTCAATATGTCAAAGATAAACGTTACAAAACGTTCGTAAGACCAGTCCTAGATTGTGGATGAATACAGATTTTCAAATAGATATGGTATATAGAAAATGCAATAACGAAAGAAAATGCAGACAGATTTGTAACCTAAAACTATATATCTGTACATCAAATAACATAAAAAATAAACCCGAATAAATTGCATTGGATACCCCTTAACTCTTTCGGTTCCATGAGCCAATACAACAGGCAAATTCCTGTACGTTTGTGTGTATGCATGTATGTATGTATGTATGTATGTATGTATGTATGTATGTATGTATGTATGTATGTTTGTATGTATGTATGTATGTATGTATGTATGTATGTATGTATGTTTGTATGTATGTATGTATGTATGTATGTATGCATGTATGCATGTATGCATGTATGGAAGTATGCATGTATGTACGTATGTACATACATACACGCACGCACGCACGCACGCACGCACGCACGCACGTGCGTACGTACGTACGTACGTACGTATGTATGTATGTATGAATGTATGTATTATGTATGTATGTATGTATGTATGTATGTATGTATTATGTACATCGTAACATACATACATTTACATACTCATTTATACGTAGCCTACTTAGCGTCACGATTTAGCTGTAACTCCAAGCAAGTACTTTCCGAGAGAGACAAAAATCGAGCCAGGCCGTCAGTGTGTGACCTGTCTCACTGTGTGCCAAAGAACACACACGGGATTTGAAACTGCATTTCATTTGGTTTTAGCTGTCCTTGGTCGCACATAGTGGGATTCGTATAAAAAAAAAAATTCTTGTCAATGGTCGTCGTTATCATAGTACAGGAAGTAGGCCTAGGCCTAAGTGAATACCTCATCAAGGGCCGACTACTCTTAAAAAAACAACAACAAAACAATGTAAGCAGCTTCACTGCTGTGTGCTGTGCTTAATTCTTGATTCTAAGCAGAGACGTTAAACTAGGACTAGATCTAGAGCTAGCTCTAGTCATAGATCTAGAATCTAGATCTAGTTTAAAATCTTTGATTCTAAGCAATAGGCAGTCAGTAAGCCTAAAAGACTGCTTCGATTGGTTTCAAAGTTTTAGTTCTGATAGCAAAAAAGAATATCAATTTATGACAGTTGATCAGCTGTTTAGAACAAATTTCAGTTTGTTGAGGTAAAGTTAATTATTGAACTTGTATATTTGTATTGATCAAGATTCCACATTATTTAATGAGTAATATCTAATATCTATAGTTTGATTAGATCTAGACTTGGATTTTCTAAGTCTAGAAATCTAGATCTAGTTCTCTAGAAAGTGAGGATGTGAATGACCAGAAAATAAGTACAGTGCAACACTCAACACATATAGTATATAGATCTAGATCTATATTCGTGGAACATGCGTTTGTGTAATTCATGGATCCCTCGAACAAACTGCATTGTCCCGAGGAATATTTTCCTTTATTTTCTATACATTTTTTTTCACATATTCGTCGAAACCATTCACAGATTCCTCGAACTTTCTGCTTACTACTCAAGCAGTGCAAGCAACTTTTCCCGTCTTAGACTCTGAAAGCCCACGAACCCTTGACTAAAAATCCCACATCATGCTGATATAGTGTGTAACTCAGTAGCCTACCGGTCATGTGAAATGTGCACTAGATCTAGGTGCTAGTAGGGAAACTGGACTTCAACTCTCTGTTAGATTTTCTCACCACAGGAGAGACGTTGAACATGAAGAGAGGAAACCTGTACCTCTTCGTTTTAACTCCAACGGGCACAGAGGAACTCATGACGTTCGAGTTTTCATACTGAAGTCCTGTACAGGCACTGCTTTGTCAAGAAAGTCATTAGAGAATAGACTTATTTAAATTTTATACTCTGAAAACTCTGTCACCCACGGATCTTAATATTACACACCAATTCAATAACTCCTGCTAGATATTCTCTAGATTTTTGTTCTCGCATCATTCAGCACTGTTTGAAAACATTGTTATTAGTTTTGTTGCTACGAGATTTAGTAATCTTTTGGATGCTGGATAGCCTAGAAGCCACACGCATTTGTATCAGCTCAGATAAGATTTCTTCTTTTCTTTGTTTTCAGGTCTAGATATCTTTTGTTTACACATTCTTTTCTAGTTTGTTTATTATATTATATTAATTGTAATCTTTATTTTCATTGTTGTCTGAAGAAGGGTTTAAACCCGAAAATTTACTGTTTTGTTTTGTCTTTCTAGTGGAGACTTTTTACTTCTTATCGTTGTTTATTATTCACATTGAGCTCTCCACTGTGGCATTCTGTTGCATTACTACTTCTACAGTAGCATCCGAACACACCCTTGGTCTATCATACTAATCAATAGATTGTCTGTGCCTTGAAATCGTCGTCACACTGGTGTTTGGCAATTTAAGTATAGACTGCGCTATGCTGACGTTCAATAGGTTGGTAATGCCTACGACAGTACATTACACGCATATAGGCCTAGTTGTGGGCAGATTATTATTAGATAGATAGATCTACTGTTATGTACTAACATTTTGAGTCATCAATGCCGGTAGCTCGACACGACAGGAAATTGGCAGATCTCTTACCCTCGAAACTACCCCCCACCCCCCACCCCCCAAAGTAAAAAAGAAAAAAAGTCCCTACAAACAAAACAAAAAAATAACCAAACAAACCATAGCACCCTTTCTGAAATAGAGGGACAGACAACAAGGTACATAATATAACTCCAATATATAATATATTAAATTACCCCCCCCCCCCATATTACTAATGAGGGCTTCCCTTATCACCTGGTGTTTTCATGTTTTGCTCGAATCATAGATTCCTCGAACTATTTCTGTTGCCCCAACAAGTTCAACAAATACATATATATATATGTATAATATTATATAGGTCTAATATAAAAGTAATTAATCTTCTATTTTAGGGCTGTTCTTATTCGGAACACCCTGTTCGCAATATAACCAAAATTTGTTATTTACAACACCATGTTCTCAATAACATTGGGGGTAGTGGGGGGAGGGGGGGGGGGGTTGAGGCTTGACCATTTTTTTTTTTTTTTTTGTCATTAACTGATTTTTGGTTGCTGTTTTTATAGTTGTGGTGCTTTTTCACAACTACCATTTTGTAGATACAATGTACCAACTTTTGTTTCTGGAGTTGATTTCATGACTTTTTTAAAACTTTCCTCATCGTCTTATATATATATATATATTTTGTGGTGTCTAGGGGCCTATGTGAGGTTATCATTCTGTTAAAGTTAAAGATCATTATCAATCTTGTGTGTTATTTGTCCATGATGAATAAAAGAAATATATTAGAAATAGAAAGTCAACCTAGATCTAAGTATCGTACGCATGGCACGAAAGACTAGGCCCCTATGTCTAAATGACTGAATGAAAATTCCTGCATGCAGTACAGGCCCTGCACAGCAAACACGACGTGCCAATCAAAAGACATCATGTGACTAATAGGATCTTGTTAATAAAATCAAGTTTGTCTAATTTGGAACATGGTGTTGCAATAAATAGTATATATTTCGTCTATTCAGAACAGGGTGTTGCGAATAATCACTTTGTTATTTTAGGGTCCTTCCTATGTCTTTACCAGCTATCGTGTAAAGTCAAGTAGGCCTATTAGTGAGGTCAGTAGAAGGGTACCTCAGATTTATACATGTAAACTCTTGCAAGCATATATACATGCATGAGAGTAATGAGACACTGTAGTAAAATCTGCACTACATCCTGTCTGACTAGTTCTATGAACAAAAGAAGTCTCAATTTAACTTGTTAATTTTAACTCATTTTAAACTTGATTCTCACCCAGCACAAGCTCATGGATTGTTATATTATAAAATATTACTTGAAATTCGGCACCTCTGTCTTCCGTTCAGATGGTCAATAATGCTTTTATTTTGTTGGAGAATTTCTTCCCCCAATTTTCAAATCATGAAAAGCAGATAATTATAACAGTTTTTGTATAGTTCATTTATCATTGAACATAAAATCAATGCGATGCATCAGCTCATTTTTATTGCTTTTCTGATTTCCGAGATGTATATTTCATATCGACCTTTACTTCTGATGTCAACATTTCTGAGATTTCTGGCTTTTGGTTCTTATTGTTTTGGTAAGTGCCTCATAATTCAAGGGGATCATCTTTTACTTGCTATTTTATAGATAAATGGTACAATATACAAGTACTTATGTTCTAAGTAGATTGAATAATACACTTTTTTCTTCTTTTTTTTTAGAAAATCGCACAAAACATGATATGATAGCCATACACATGCAGATTTAATGTACAAACAGCAAACACATAAAGAAGTATCATTATGGCGAAAGGTTTTAAAATTTGATCATTCTATGATTTTGTCATAGTAAATGATGCTATTGTTCTGGTTTTAATGTGCACTTGCATGAATATATTATAATATATAATGTAATATATTTACACAAATCTCTCTTGAAGACTGCACAAAGTAGGCTGCATTGCATTGTCAGATCCCATGTGGGCAGAATCTTCTTCATAGGCCAGTCAGAAATGAATATTTTGAGGTCCCTTTTAAATGCCTTTGTCAAATTAAAAAAGGAACCAGGTCTATGGACGGTTGTATGACTTACTTTTTTTTACTTTAGACGTTAATGTCATAACAGGCCAACAAGGATGGCTCGGCTGTGATTTACTTGACTTTGGACCCCTCACATCTCAGTCTTCTGACAGGGAAGTCTCAATTGGAAATTATTTTACTCTTGTATAAAAGGCTTTTCATGTCTCAGTGTTGTGACAGGATGCCCTGATTACCTCTCAGATTTTAGTTGCTTTTCCTAACAATATTTTCTGTTTTGCTGTATTCGGAACCATAGGTGAGATCTTTCTATGGGTGTAATTTGAGTATAACGGTATCTGTTGGTTAGGCTGATGTATCTGTTGATTATCATTTATAATTATAATGGTTTTTAATCTGACTTAAAATGTTCAAAAGAAGATGTGTGGATTTATTGGATGGTGATTCTTTGTGTTTCTCTATTCTCTGTACAAGTAATTTTTCCTGGTTTTCCAAAATGGGTGGATAAAGTTGCTTTGCTTTTGACTTTCTATATATTACATGTATTATGAAGAATCATAGTGGTTGTGCACACCCAATGAAATTGCCTTGTAGATGATCATCTGAGCGTGGAAACAAGTAAGATTTAGTGAAACTTATTTAATCAATTTTCATGCAAATCATGATATCATAAGTGACTCTAGGTTGAGTCTTTCATTGAAGCCTATTTTAAATAATTACACGTAGATCTGTATTTAGGAAACAAACCAATAACTCTTTAAATGGTGAGAAACAAGAAGTTGGCAAATTTAAATACCTTGAATCCATCAGAGTTGAGTTTGGCAGTACAATAATTGAAATGAAAAACTGACTGGTTTTCATCTCATTTGCTATGTTATGTCTCAAATCAATATAAAAAGTTAGTCCATTGACTTTAGGGTCAAGCTGGAATTATACAGAAGACTAGTGCTTCTCCCAATGGCAAACATTAACATTCTTGCCACTGTCAAACAAAGAAAATTGAACTGGTATGTCCATATCAATAAAGGAATGAAAAAGAAAATTGAAGCAATTGAAATGTGGTTCTTAAACAAGAAAAATGCTAAGAATTTACTAGACAGAACAAAAAGCAAATGAAGAAGGAATGTCTCTTGTGGGTTATAAAGTAACATTTAAAAATAAGATAGAAAGAAGGATAGGGCAATTTATTGGACATGCAATGGCTTGAGAATTTTGGAACCAATTGGAAGCTGGATGGAAAAAGAGCACCCAGAAGACAATTGAAAAGGCTTTTAGATAACCTCACTAACTTGATCAGAAAGAAGAGAAACAATATAATTGTCTTGGTGGCAAGGGATCTCATGGAGTGGAGAGTCAGGATAACCAAGGCCCCCAAACACAGCACTGTATAGAAAGATATATAACCATATGTCCAGACATAATACTGTGATGAAGATCATACCCCAGGGAACAGTTGAGGGAGGGAGGAAGGAAGTGAAGGAAACCCAGGAAATTGTGGTTCAATGTATCAGATTGATCATGAACGGATACCCCCGCCCCATTCTCCTGAGGACAAGCTAAGACCAGCAAGCCGGGAGAGAAATCTCAACGTGTGCCTCCATCATGGTGCCCCTACTAACCTGGGTCGGATGATTGACGTTTCAGTGATATTTAGGAATGTGATTTCCAGATACCTGGTATCTGGGTGAAATTGTATTTTGGTGCGATTTTTACTTTTATAAGTACAAATATTACATTGATCCAAATTTATTATATATATATATGTATTATGAATAGATGAAGTGTAGACACAGGCTATAGAAATGCAAGCCAAAGAGAAACTAGACTGATTTGTTAACTGCTGAACAAAGCTAGATTTATTCTCAAGCCTTAAATCTTGCAGGTATGTTTAAAAAACCCATTTTTGGGTGTCTTCAATTTTGAATGTCAATTTGGCATGGTGCTTTAGTTCGGTCCTAGTTGATCAAAACTACCTTACTTATTGTGATTTCACATTTGTAATAGTGAATATTCTTGTTTACAGATCATCCCAAGTCTACTCTGTAACTCAAGAGACTTCATGAGATAGAAACAGAAGACAGATTTCAAGACACATGCTAGAAAAGTTAGTTTGTAGTTTTTATAAAGAAAAAAGTTTTTGATGGCAAGATCTAATATCATAACTTAGCTGCAACCTTATTTTACAACCGATCGTTTTCTTTTTTTTTTTTTCTTCACACAATGTGTCAATTAAATTGTTCTTCAAGCATGCCAAATGAAGTTGTAATTTTTTGGGAGCTATTCGCTTTTAAAGTTGGGTGCATCTTTTTTGTTGGTTTTTTTTTTTAGTTCCTATATACATATAATGTGGGCATAAAAAGAGGCGTGAATGCCACTATTTATGCTTTTTTTTTTTTTTCAATGTAATCATATAAAAATCAGCACAGTTGTAGTCTACTTCAATAAAAAGCTGTGATTTTTTATAAATATATCTGTTGATAAATCATGAAGTTACATGGTTCTGACTATACATACCTCAAAATAGCAAAAATCAACGCTAAAAGAAATGGAACAAAAAATTGATGTTCATTGGGAAAATGTCTTATAGAATCAGACATTATCACTGGATATTAATGAATTTTTACATATTGATTACAGAGTTTTCTCTCTTTTTTGTCTTATGTCTAACATTACTATACATTTACAATCAGAGAACATATTTTAATCTTTTTGTATTATTATCCCTTTTAAGAATGCATTGCTATATTCACTGAAATTGTCATGAATGTTCTATTGTCGCATTGTTTTAACCCTCATTTTTATGCCATTTTATGCCATGGTAAAGCACTCAGAGCTCGTTTAAACTTGGATTGAGTGCTAAAAAAATGCTATATTATTATTATTATTATTATTATTATTATTATTATCATTATTTTTGCTTTCACATTCTCTTTTGTGAAATGGTGAAAGAAAAATTTTAAAGGAAAGGATCTCACGAATTCATTACTTATGTTAATTGAATTCAAATTTAAAATTTAAAATATGAGCATGTATAAAAAAAAAATATTTATACATTACAAGGGAGTTGAAATTAAGTATATAAAATGTAAAAGAAAGGTTATTTTGGTTCATGTCTTCTATTTCTCTAAATAACTGGTTATAACTATGGGCATAGCCAAAAGAAGACAGTAAAATATTACAGAGATAAATCATCAAAATGTAGAGCGTCTTGGAAGATCACAAAGCATTTTTTTTTTTTCCATTTTGAGGTTGCTTTATTCAAAACCGTGTATCTTTGTCAATATAACTTTATAAAGTTAAATGCTTGCTTAAACTGAGCTATACTAGACATATCTTGATTTTTATGCAAATCCAATGGTAAATCATAGAATAAATAATGGCATTTAAATATCAATATCAGGTAGGCCAAAAAAAGAAAAAAAATGTGTGATTAACATTTGAATGTCAATATTTATATTATTTGTCAATGGATTGCCATAGAAATTATCTGATATATCTGCCCTTCACTAATACAACTTTTAATCGTTGATTGGAATATCTGTTTTACTTCTGGTTTACTTAGTTTTTGTATTTTGAGTTTATTAGCTCTCTTTTCTACTCTTTTATGTTTGCTTTTCTTAGTCAATAATCTCATTTTTGTTATCGCTAAGTGATGATCACTAAATATTTCAGCTCCTCGATTAACTCTCACATCCATGGTACTATATAAAAGGGGACTGCTAACTATTATGTAGTCCATGATTTATTTTTCACTTCTATCTCCATTTACTCGAGTGTATTTGTGGATGTCTATATGTGGAAAGAAGATATTGATTGGCTATTTTCATACTATTCTTTAAGCAAAAGTCTATTAGTCTCTACTCATTTGGTGAAGTTGTTGTCTCTTTTTCTTTACCTATTACCAGTACGTCAAATGATATTCCTCCATATTGCCTACTGTAGTATTTAAATCTCCTAAAATCATTACTTCCTGTTTGGGCTTCAGGTTTTCCACAGCTATCTGCAAATTGCTTTCAAAGTTATCTTTTTAGTAGCATCTTAATTTGGTCCATAAACTATTATTAATTTAATTTCTCTACCTTTTAGTGAAATGTTTATCTCTAAGAGCCTTGGGATCATAAATAAAGCATTCCTTTTTGCCATTCTGAGTTGGGTGTAGTTTGTCATTTAATCAATATAACTTTTTAAAACTTTATTTGCTAACTTTTATCAAATTATACTAATATATGCCAACTTTTGTGGGAATCCAAAGACAAGTGTCTATGATATATATATACTTATATATAATGATATTTTCATTCAGTTCATCGGATTTTTGTTTTTGTACATGATTCAAGATATTCTTTTTTTTTCTTTCTTTAGTTCAATCTTAAATCCATGGAGTGCACAAGAATTGTACAAAGGTACAGAACAGGCAAGATATCCAAGAAGGTTCCAGTCGAATACCTAATCTACATGAAAGTAGTGCCATGTAAAATCTTCCCTGTGTACCTTTGAAAGTAATTGATTCTAGAATGGTGTGTGGGTGAAAGGAGGAAAACCTGATGAAACACTAGGGGATCATCAAAGACAGTTGCAGATGAACAATTTCCTTCTGTCTTGTTGTCAGAGGAAAAAGAAATAGAAAGCAGGGATGAAATGGCCCCTGAGGGTTGTAAGAAGAAGTGTGCTGACATGACACAATGGAAGAAAGAGATTAATAAGGCACGTAGAATGAGAGGAGAGGCATATGAGGGAAGGAGATACCTTTCCAAGTTGAATAAATATTTACCAGAACAAAAGCCAGCCAGGAGGTTAAAAGAGAGATGTTCTTGTAAAGCCATTTACACAAACTGCCAGGCTATATCAGAGGCTGATAGAAAGGAAATATTTGCAAATATTTGGTCAATGTCTTGGGAAGAGAAAAGGCAATTTGTAGAAAGTATGGCCAAGTCATGTACTCCAAAGAGATTTTATACAACTGAGGGTAAGCCAAAGCGTACAAGATTCATAGTGTTTAATCTTAAAGCAAAGGGTGAACTAGTCCGTGTTTGCAAAGAAATGTTTCTTTCAACAACTGGATTGACTCATTATTTCATTTTGAAACATGCTTATTGTGAATTCAAGAAAGTCAATAATAACGTTAATCATCTAATAGGGAAAGAGACAATGGAAAAGTCAACGCATGCTTACATTAAAATGTTCCTTGAAAGTTTGCCATCATTTCCATCCCATTGTGATGGGCATTCATCAGGTAAAACTTATGTAGAGCCAGTCTTCAAGACATACCAACATTTGTATAGAGAGTACAGAAACTATTGTTCAAACCTTTCACTGACTCCTTCTTCACGGCAGACGTTCATGGTGATACTTAGAAAAATGAATTTTGATATTTTTAAACCGAAAAAGAATTGCTGTGACATCTGTGATAGCTTTGTGGCAGGGGCACCTCAAACTATGTCACTGAGACAAGAAGAAAATCAGAAACCTCTAGTAGATTCAATGACAGAAACCTGTGGACGAAATGAAGTAGAATATGCAGCTTTTTCAGCTATTCCAGAAATGTCATCTAAACCCATCAAGTTGGAAAATATCAGTGATGAGTCACAGATGAGTGTTTTTTCAGAGGAGAATACTGCTTTTGAATTACCTGGGGAAACTCAAGTAAGTGAGTCATGCGGTTTAAACTCTTCACTCACAGCTATGATAGGAGAAGGAAGTAGTAAGGCTGTCATGTCTCAATCTTCATTTAGACCTCCATTGCTTTCTATGACAAAACAGGAAAATATTGCAAATAACATTTTACAACAGGTGAGTGTGTCAGAAGAAGAAATTGTTCTTAAGTTACAGCCTGAAAGAGTCAAAAAAGAGGAAACTTCCAATTTAAGGACAGCAGATACAGTTTTATCAGATGAGTTTTTGTCAGAGATGTGTTCTTCAGAGGAAGAAACTTTTTCAGAATTATTACATGAGGAAAGTGGGATGCAAGATGACGGGGATAAGACAATTGTTTCATCTTTTCCAAGAATATCAGTTGCATCAAAAAGAAAACATTCAACTGACACCATAGGTGAAACAAAGGTCAGATTTGAACAAAACCCATCTGAATTATTTTCTGAGGAAAGTAGACTGGTTGGCTGCATTAAAAGGGTCCCTCAACTTAAGAGAAGATGTGTTGACAAGACAAAAGGGAAGAAAAGAGGACGGGCATATAAGGGAAGAAAATATCAATACTTATCAAAACAAAAGCCAGCTAAGAGGTTAAAAGAAAGATGTTCTTGTGAAGCCATTTACACAAAGTGTCAGACAATATCAGAGGCTGAAAGAAAGAAAATATTTGAATGTATTCAATCAATGCCTTCGAAAGATAAAAAACAGTTTGTAGAAAGTATGGTCAAATCCCAAAGTGTGAAAAGATTTTATAAAACAAGGGATAAATCAAGACGTACTCAATCACTAGTGTTCAATCTAAAGGCAAGGGGTGAACTAGTCCGTGTGTGTAAAAAGATGTTTGCCTCAACAACTGGTCTAACCAGCTATTTTATCTGGAAGTATGCGGGCACTGAGATGATGGATGGCCATGATACTAATATTGTTAGTGAAATTGATAGACCATCTTCCTCTGTTATCAGAAGTTTTGTTGAAAGTTTACCCTTAGTGTCACATGCTTGTAACAGGCATTTGTCAGATAAGGCTTATTTAGAACCAAATCAAACTTATGAACATTTGTATATGGCATATGAAAGGTATTGTTCAAACCTTTCTTTGACTCATGCTTCTAAAAAAGTGTTTTTTATGGTGTTTAGAAAGCTGAATTTTGATCTATATAAACCAAGAAAGAATTGTTGTGACACGTGTTCTGGATATCTTTTCATTGCAACAGAGCTGCATTCAGATGAGAGTAAGGGCTATCAAATTGAAGAATTCAAAGTAATTTCAAATTCATGCTCTACAGAATTGGCACCTTATGAACAGAATGGGGACTTTTCAACTTCCTCCAACATTTCACTGTTTTCTAAGGTCAAAGAAGAAAATACCACAGATGAAGACTTAGTTGAGAGAACCATTTCAGAGAAAGAAGTTGCATCTGAATCTTTACAGAAGGAAGTTGAATTTGCTGGTGATGCAGATTTGGCATTGTATTTAAATGGAGATAATGAAATTGAAATTGTTTCAGATGTGTCAGCAGTTTCATTGACCTCAAATATAGATCCCCTGTATGACAGTGGTGAAATTATCCTGGCTGCATCAAGGACAGTTGCAGAAGTACAAATTCCTTCTGCCTTGTTAGAAGAGCTGGAATTTGAAAGCAGGGAAGAAATGGCCCCTGAGCCTAGTAAGAAGAAGTGTGCTGACATGACACAATGGAAGAAAGAGATTAATAAGGCGTGTAGAATGAAGGGAGAGGCATATGAAGGAAGGAGATACCTTTCCAAGCTGAATAAATATTTACCAGAACAAAAGCCAGTCAGGAGGTTGAAAGAGAGATGTTCTTGTAAAGCCATTTACACAAAGTGTCAGGCTATATCAGAGGCTGATAGAAAGGAAATACTTGAAAGTATTTGGTCAATGTCTTGGGAAGAGAAAAAACAATTTGTAGAAAGTATGGTCAAATCTCAACGTGTGAAGAGATTTCGTACCATAAAGGGTGAAACAAGACGTACACGATCACTGGTGTTCAATCTAAAGGCAAGTGGCAAACTATTCCGTGTTTGTAAAAAGATGTTTACATCAACAACTGGCTTGTCAGAATATTTCGTAAAAACATATGCATATTCTGATATCAAAAGAGTAAGAAGCAGTAATTTTCAAAACCAAGTAAAAAACATCTCATCTCATACGCATATCAGAAGATTTATTGAAAGTTTGCCATTGATGCCGCCATCCTACTGTGAGCATTTGTCAGATAAATCTTATTTAAAG
>JBCJKE010109875.1:0-11033 GCA_039654525.1 Melibe bucephala
TACTTACTAGCTAAACACGTTAACTGAGCTCAGATTTACTTACTAGCTAAACATGCTAGCTGAGCAGAGATTTACTTACTAACTAAACACGCTAACTGAGCTCAGATTTACTTAGTAGCTAAACACGCTAACTGAGCTGAGATTTACTTACCAGCTAAACACGCTAACTGAGCTCAGATTTACTTACTAGCTAAACATGCTAGCTGAGCTGAGATTTACTTACTAGCTAAAAACACGCTAACTGAGCTTAGATGTACTTACTAGCTAAACATGCCAGTTGAGCTGAGATTTACTTACTAGCTAAACACGTTAGCTGAGCTCAGATTTACTGGCTTAACATGCTAACTGATCAGAGATTTACTTACTAGCTAAACACGCTAGCTGAGCTCAGATTTACAGGCTTAACATGCTAGCTGAGCTCAGATTTACAGGCTTAACATGCTAGCTGAGCTCAGATTTACTTACTAGCTAAACATGCTAACTAAGCTCAGATTTACTTACTAGCTAAACAAGCTAACTGAGCAGAGATTTACTTACTAGCTAAACACGCTAACTGAGCTCAGATTTACTTACTAGCTAAACATGCTAGTTGAGCAGAGATTTACTTACTGGCTAAACACACTAACTGAGCTCAGATTTACTTACTAGCTAAATATGCTAGCTGAGCAGAGATTTACTTACTAGCTCAACACGCTAACTGAACTCAGATTTACTGGCTTAACATGCTAGCTGAGCAGAGATTTACTTACTAGGTAAACATGCTAGCTGAGCTCAGATTTACTTACTAGCTAAACATGCTAGCTGAGCTCAGATTTACTTACTAGCTAAACATGCTAGCTGAGCAGAGATTTACTTACTAGCTAAACATGCTAGCTGAGCTCAGATTTACTTACTAGCTAAACACGCTAGCTGAGCTCAGATTTACTGGCTTAACATGCTAGCTGAGCTCAGATTTACTTACTAGCTAAACACGCTAGCTGAGCTCAGATTTACTTACTAGCTAAACACGTTAACTGAGCTCAGATTTACTTACTAGCTAAACATGCTAGCTGAGCAGAGATTTACTTCCTAGCTAATCACGCTAGCTGAACTCAGATTTACTGGCTTAACATGCTAGCTGAGCAGAGATTTACTTACGAGCTAAACATGCTAGCTGAGCAGAGATTTACTTACTAGCTAAACACACTAACTGAGCTCAGATTTACTTACTAGCTAAACACGCTAACTGAACTCAGATTTACTTACTAGCTAAACATGCTAGCACAGCTGAGATTTACTTACTAGCTAAACACGCTGACTGAGCTCAGATTTACTAACTAGCTAAACACGCTAACTGAGCTGAGATTTACCTACTAGCTAAACACGTTAACTGAGCTCAGATTTACTTACTAGCTAAACATGCTAGCTGAGCTGAGATTTACTTATTAGCTAAACACGCTAGCTGAGCTGAGATTTACTTACTAGCTAAACATGCTAGCTGAGCTGAGATTTACTTACTAGCTAAACATGCTAGCTGAGCTGAGATTTACTTACTAGCTAAACACGCTAAACACGCTCCCTGAGCTCAGATTTACTGGCTTAACATGCTAACTGAGCAGAGATTTACTTACTAGCTAAACACGCTAGCTGAGCTCAGATTTACTGGCTTAACATGCTAGCTGAGCAGAGATTTACTTACTAGCTAAACACGCTAACTGAGCTGAGATTTACTTACTAGCTAAACACGCTAACTAAGCTCAGGTTTACTTACTAGCTAAACACGCTGAGCTCAGATTTACTTACTAGCTAAACACGCTAAACTGAGCTCAGATTTACTTACTAGCTAAACATGCTAGCTGAGCAGAGATTTACTTACTGGCTAAACACACTAGCTGAGCTCAGATTTACTGGCTTAACATGCTAGCCGAGCAGAGATTTACTTACTAGGTAAACACGCTAGTTGAGCTCAGATTTACTGGCTTAACATGCTAGCTGAGCTCAGATTTACTTACTAGCTAAACACGCTAACTGAGCTGAGATTTACTTACTAGCTAAACATGCTAGCTGAGCTGAGATTTACTTACTAGCTAAACACGCTAACTGAGCTCAGATTTACTGGCTTAACATGCTAGCTGAGCAGAGATTTACTTACTATGTAAACACGCTATCTGAGCTCAGATTTACTGGCTTAACATGCTAGCTGAGCTCAGATTTACTTACTAGCTAAACATGCTAGCTGAGCTCAGATTTACTCACTAGCTAAACACGCTAACTGAGCTCAGATTTACTGGCTTAACACGCTAGCTGAGCTCAGATTTACTTACTAGCTAAACACGCTAGCTGAGCGCCGATTTACTGGCTTAACATGCTAGCTGAGCTCAGATTTACTTACTAGCTAAACACGCTAACTGAGCTCAGATTTACTGGCTTAACACGCTAGCTGAGCTCAGATTTACTTACTAGCTAAACACGCTAGCTGAGCTAGATTTACATACTAGCTAAACATGCTAGCTGAGTTCAGATTTACTAGTTAAACATGCTAGCTGAGCTCAGATTTACTAGCTAAATATGCTAGCCGAGCTCAGATTTACTAGCCAAACACTCTAGCTGAGCTCAGATTTACTTACAAGGTAAACGTGCTAGCTGAGTTCAGATTTACTAGCTAAACGTGCTAGCTGAGTTCAGATTTACTTCCTAGTTAAACGTGCTAGCTGAGTTCAGATTTACTAGCTAAACACGCTAGCTGAGCTCAGATTTTCCTACTAGCTAAACACGCTAGCTGAGCTCGGATTTACTTACTTTGTAAACATGCTAGCTGAGCTCAGATTTACTTGCTTTGTAAACACGCTAGCTGAGCTGAGATTTAGTTACTATGTAAACATGCTAGCTGAGCTCAGATTTACTTACTTTGTAAATACGCTAGCTGAGCTCAGATTTACTTACTTTGTAAACACGCTAGCTGAGCTCAGATTTAGTTACTTTGTAAACACGCTAGCTGAGCTCAGATTTAGTTACTTTGTAAACACGCTAGCTGAGCTCAGATTTACTTACTTTGTAAACACGCTAGCTGAGCTGAGATTTACTTACTTTGTAAACACGCTAGCTGAGCTCAGATTTACTTACTAGCTAAATACGCTAGCTGAGCTCAGATTTACTTACTTTGTAAACACGCTAGCTGAGCTGAGATTTACTTACTTTGTAAACACGCTAGCTGAGCTCAGATTTACTTACTTTGTAAACACGCTAGCTGAGCTCAGATTTAGTTACTTTGTAAACATGCTAGCTGTGCTCAGATTTACTTACTTTGTAAACACACTAGCTGAGCTCAGTTTTAATTACTTTGTAAACACGCTAGCTGAGCTCGGATTTACTGGCTAAATATGCTAGCTGAGCTGAGATTTACTTACTTCGTAAACACGCTAGCTGAGCTCAGATTTACTTACTTTGTAAATACGCTAGCTGAACTCAGATTTACTTACTTTGTAAACACGCTAGCTGAGCTCAGATTTACTTACTTTGTAAACACGCTAGCTGAGCTCACATTCATTTAGCTAACTTGCTAGCTGGGCTCAGATTTTCTTACTTTGTAAAGACGCTAGCTGAGAACAGATCAACTTGCTTTGTAAACACGCTAGCTGAGCTCGCATTCACTTAGCTAACTTGCTAGCTGAGCTCAGATGTACTTACTCTGTAAAGACACAAGCTGAGCTCGCATTCACTTAGCTAACTTGCTAGCTGGGCTCAGATTTACTTGGTAAACTTGCTAAGTAAACTCACAGTCAGCACTCCAATAATCGTGGATTCAAAACATCCGCAACAGATTTTGTTTTTTTGAAGATGAGATAGAACTATTGATATAAAATTATCTATATATGTCTCCACCATTGTAATCCTAATGGCATAATTGTTCACCAATCGACAATAAATTCTAAGGTCCCATGTACCAGGTGCATGTTAAAGATCCTGTAGTGTGGTGAAAGTATGTCAGTGTGTGTGTTTGAAAGTGTGTGAAAGCTTAACATATATGCCTAAATAAAGATCTCCAGACAACAGGTAGTTAGACCAGCAGCTGAACAGAAATACATGCCTTTGTCTCTTTCTTTATTATCAAAAAAGCAATGAAATTACCGACAAGAGAGTAAGCAGGTAAATAAAATAAAGAAAACTGAATCAAAAACTCATCCAACAAGGCACAGAAATCAACATGAAGGACATCCTTAACAGTAAACAACAGAGCATAAGAATGAAGTAGCAAGCAATTACTATCAGGGTTTTTTTAAAGACTGAAAAAGGAAAACCCGCGAAAGCCATATTTTCCCCATATTATCCCATCAATTTTACTTACCATTCGAGGTGGGCATGAAACTAGACATGTGGTAAGGCGTTTATTAAATGCTTGCAGAGAATTCTTGGAATAGTGATCCACGAGGGCGGGCAACGACACAAAATTGTATTCATTGAGCTTCAAACCAAACCTATTTCCATATCCATACACCTTCAGGCACATTGTATGGCCGTTTACCCTTTTGAGTTGAAAAAAAAAAATAACATGGCATTGTGAGTTAAAGCAAGTAGGATCTCTTTGTGGGGTATTTTTTTCTTTTTTTCAACCTTTCATTTGCTCCCCACAAATATTCCCTTCTTCCCAATGCTGCTAATATACCCCCCCCCCCCACCCCACCTCTCCCCCATTTCCCTTACCATCTTAACATTTCTTTTTCAGTAAATGTCGTTTATGACTATACATGTTTAGTCCATGCATACAGCATGATCATTTATCACTCTTTATTGCTCTATATTGTTCAACTATTCGGCTTCCCTTGTATTCATTGCATATATTTTCTTTGGAAATTAGTTCAATACATGGGCCATAGTTAAAGTATGTCTCCTTCTAACTGTTGCTTATCTCCAGGTTTTGAATTTTTTTCATCTATCATTGTCAGGACATTTCTCATTGAACCAATGAACTCTTAAAGTGCAAACAATATTTCATCACGACTAGTCACTATCCACTTTGATAATTTTGAACTAGAGCAAAAAGAAACAAAAAAAACCAAACCCAAAAAACTAAAAACAAACAAAAAACAACACCAAAAAAAAACAAAAAACAACCCAAAACAAACGTTAAAAATATGAACATTGCATATTTAAATTTTGTTCCATTTAAAACAAGAGTCTGGGGCCAATGAAGAAAAATATTTCTTTGGCACAATAAGGCTTCCACATGGATTTGATGGCTTCGATGACAAGAGAAAGACTCTCAACTGTCCCTTTAGAAAGATATAAATCCCCAAAGCTCCTCCAAATAGTACAATTTATTATAGACTGGCCACTCTGCTGACCTGACTTTTGATCTCTGTACTAGTTTGACCAGTCAGCATTGAACCATTGTACTGACTATGTTACCAGAGGCATACCGGGAAATATTTTCAAACGAACTTGGTGGTTGTGCTCATATGTGACTGCTCTCTTTGGTGGATATTTCAGCATATTATGAGACTCCCAAAAAAGGGGCTCTGAGAAAGGAACTTTACCAAGCAAACACTGACATCAACTAATCTCTTGGATACACTGCAACTACCATGACGACTTACGTGACATGCACAATATTCAGATGAATCTCAAGTTAGCTACAATGCTACCTTAAACGCCAAGTCATTGAAAGGGACTGACTGCGACTAAGTAATTCAATGGCATTGCCATGCATTGTTCATTAAGATGCAAAAAGAGCAAAACGTCTCACCCGCTACTGATCCAATCAATATAAGCATTTCACTAAAACAAATATAGCTATTTTCTAAAAAAAAAAACAACAACAACAAGAAAACAACAAAAAACAAAAAACCTGTGTCTCACCTGCTACTGCTCCAGTAAATATAGGCATTTCTCCAAAACAAATATAGCTATTTTCTAAAAAACAAAAAAACAAACAACAAAAAAACCCAAAACAAACAAACCTGGCTTCAAATGCATCCCCATTCAACTCGTGATATTATTGTGAAATGAAACATATTATATTAAAATCAATGAACCAATATATTGTCTTGACATCATGATGCCTGCACTTTAGTGCCTGAAAAGAAAAAGAAAAAGATACCCTCCATTTTGAAGAATTAAGCCATATTTATTGATATAAACTAATTTTTCATACCTAACAGTCAAAGCATAATCTCCAGGGGTAGTTGAATCCCTTACTAAGTACGATCCATCTGGATAGTTTCTCAGCTTGTTTTCAGCATCCTCCCTGATCAAAAAACACAAAAGCACAACATTTACAGGAAACACTGAATATTTTCTTTGGATCAATCATTTCATATTAATTTCCAAAATAAAAAAGAAATGATTTTGTTACAATCGAAAGTTTTTCATTGAGTATAGGGCAATTCAAAAATGTTATTTATCTGACCATTATCTCTGGAATTTTCTTGAAACAATTCATTTTTGTCAAACAGCCTAATTATTCTTCTTTTTTTTTTTTTTTATCATTCACCGATGAAAATTTAAAAATTAAAACTGCTTTAAGTTATGACTAAGTAAAAAAAAAAAAAAAGTGAGAGTCAAAAGAAATAAAAAAAAAAAAAAATGAAATTGGGTGTAGATTGGTAATGTCTGTGAATGCAGTGAAAATCTAAAACCAGCAAAAATCTGGAAAATATTAAATCACTGTGTGAAATACTCAGAAGAAAAAAAAAAGCCCACAACAAAATTCATTTAGAATGAACTTTTGCAGGCACAGAGGCATTATTTACAACAACAAAAAACACAACAACAAAAAAAACAAACAAAAAACAAAAACAAAAAAAAAAAAACCAAACATGAAGAAACATGAAATACCATGAAAGATTAGGAAGATAGGAGAGTCTGCTCACCTTGATATATTGCCCCAATACCATGGAAACGTGTTGAGGTCCTCTTCTTTATAGACTTGAGGCTCTCCTGGTTGAGTCTGTGAGTCTGTCATCGACTGACACATTTTATAACTTGGGGGCTGAACCTCAGGTGCAGGACAAGCACCTTCGGTCGATGATGATTTGTGAAAGGACTTCCTCGGGAGAGGCGTTGGACGTTGCCGCCGTACAGGTGGGGGGGGAGCCACTACATTAAGGTAAATATCATTGCTATCATCCCCTTCCTCATCATATTTGTTTGTATCCTCTGGAGAGTGATTTTCTTCTTTTTCCTCAAAAGGATAAGACATGTTTCCAAATTATAATACCGATGATGTGAAACTCAGTCAGGTACCGTATTAAAACATTCACATATTGGAGGAAATCCACAGCAAGACTGTAACCTGTAGTTGAGAAATTCACATTATCTTAAATATGGAAAAATAATTCAATGGCAATGATTTCTATCTATTTAACAAATGCCCACACTCAAATTTCTAAGATATATAGTGTGTGTGTGTGTGTGTAAAGGAGAGAGAAAAGATTAATTTTACTAACCCTTGACCATTTTTCAGTTAAATTTTCAATTCATACTAATAACATACATTTATCTTGTAGTCTATCCATTCATATGAAGATATTTCATTAAAATTGGGCAATTAAGTATGTTCCATTCATATGATCTGTATTGCAAATGAACTGCAATGAACTGTTGTAATTCAATGATATTTGAGATTTTGTTACTGGACTGCTATTCATCAATTTCGGAATCCCTCGAATATGTTGAATATAAAGTGTTTAAGGCCTTGTAAGCCTGTTCACCGTCTCTTTATATGAAGGTAGAAGATTATGGAGAAATTCCATGTATTGATGACTTGTTCATTGAAGTAGTTGCTACAAGTAAGACCTGTAACCACACATGTTCTTTGTACAATTTAAAGCTCTTTCCTCTGGTGTTTCTTTCTTTAACTAGGTTGAATGTAGGTAGGGGTTTTGGCCCTATATACCCCATAAATATACTTACACCAGTCTTTTAAGTCACAAAGTGCAGGCCTCTGTTCAAGGGCATGTAATCGAAGAGCAGCCAGTCTTTCTGGCTATGTATTCTGATACAAGTAATTTTTATTTTTTTCAGAGTAAATATAGATCTAGACAGATCAAGATACAGCCAAAAGGATCTCAATAATTTAAGTGAAGCTATACATTATACAGCTCGCTGCCTGGGTTCCTAAGATGATTTTTGCTTGAATTTGAGTGTTATGATCGCTTCATGTACACTTATTATCACATTAAACCTATGAACATGTACATCTATGTTTAGCTTATATACTTGAAGGCAGCTCTAAACTTCATATGGTTTGACTTTATCTTTATGAGATTTGGTGGATTACAAGTTGAAGACTTGGTTTTCATCTTATCTCTGTTGTGTTACTTCTGTTTCCATGTCTGTTTATACATGGGCTGTAGCAATTCGAATTCGAGTATAGCCATGTGAAACACTCGAGGCTATTGAAACTCGAGTCTGAACTGCTGCACTGGGCTAATCGGCCTCGAGTTTTGAGGAATCGGGGAGGGAGGAAGTGGATGGTGGTGGTGGGAAGATCATGATACATGTACTGTACTGTGTATAAGAAAAAAAAAGGGTGGGGGTTCATTTGGCTTCCCGTGACTGACATGTTAGCCGTCAGAAGGTGGGTCGCAATGGAGGGAGGGGTGATAGTAAGGTAGTGGTGGTGATGGGGAGGAGAAGAGTGCTGTATAGAGGATTAAATTTACTAATAATAAAGAGAAAGAAAAAAGGGACCAGCTCAAGCATGTCAACAATATAAGAAGATGTGGATGTAGCAGATGACTTGAGAGGAATAAGCCAGCTTCTCTACTAGTACATGCACTAGGAGTAGGAGTTCAGAGATAGATGTGCTGTCAGAGAGGAGGGTGACCAGTAGTAAAGTTTCCAATTCCACTGTATAGGTGTTATAATACAAGTGTCATAACACAAGTGTCATAGACAGAGCACTCACGGTGCAATAACACACTGGTGCTAAAGAGATCAAAGCCAATTTCACAAAGGCTGTGCTTATTCCCAACCGGTGTTGGTTCTAAAAGCCTGTTCAGATACTGATACTGCACGTAGGCCTAATAATAGTATGCTGGCCCAAAACACCGGTTGAGAATAGACACTTCGTTTCACAAAAGAGAGGTGAGACATGTTTCACACCAAAGCGTTTAGTCTTCGTGGTGGCCACTCACGTAATTGTCGGCGTCAGGACAGCCAGCATAGTGCCCATCGCAATGTGTGACTTGAGGCCGAATAGCCTGGGGAGGCTCATGAATTCATGATCCATTATAAACCATAGGTTGATAACCCAGCTGATTTCTTAAGTCGTCACCCAGTTAATCACTCTCAAAGCGAGTGAGAGCAAAAAATAGCTGAACAATATATATAAAAACTACATTGCATGCTCATCTACACTCAAATCCATGACTATCGAAGAAGATTCCCATGCAAACGAACAAGACCCAACACTCATGACTATCAATCATTAATTCAATCAGGACCAAC
Organism: Melibe bucephala; assembly: GCA_039654525.1. Classification (NCBI taxonomy): domain Eukaryota; kingdom Metazoa; phylum Mollusca; class Gastropoda; order Nudibranchia; family Dendronotidae; genus Melibe; species Melibe bucephala. The sequence continues at coordinate 9,430 of JBCJKE010109875.1, forward strand.
AATTGGTTCAATAAAAACTCTAGGTTTTAGGCTTAGAGTTTTTTTTCGATTTTAGCTTCTTCACACACTTTATCTCTGATGCTCATAGCTCTTAAACGCAGACAGTTTTCCCGTGGTCTTAAAAGATCATCAAATTGTCTTACTCCACTCACTCTATCAGAGAGCCCCCAGCACAGTTCACTCTGGACACCAAGGCATAGTTAAGACCATATCATTACTCCAGGAAAAAGTCTGCACTACAAATATCCCCATTTCCAACAGCTCCATGGACAGAACTCTCAGCAGATTTCAGTCATCTTCCCAACGGCCAATATCTTTTGTGGAAATCCTCCGACTCTATTCCCGGTCACAGCGTTATCCCGCGACTTGACAAAATATTCTCTAAATTCGGTGTCCCTCAGATATTGAAGACAAACAGTGGAGCACCCTTCAATGGACGTGATCTCGCAAAGTACTGTCAGCACATGGGCATCAAACACATGAAAATAACACCACTGTGGCCCCATGTTAATGCCGAAACTGAACGTTTTATGCGAACAGTCAAAAAGACACTAAAGAGTACTCTAACTCCGCAATTGAAACAAGCATTGTACATGTTTCTTTTAGCATAGAGATCCACTCCACACTGTACAACCGGCATTCCTCCAGCAACTGTCTTATTTGGTAGTCAAATCAGAACAATGCTTCCCCATTCTACCAAATCTCCAAACGACATATTCATGCGTGAACATGACGTTCTACAAAAAGCTAAAATGAAACACTATGCTGATACATGGTGTCCAGGCAAAAGTGACAATAAAAAATCCTACCAATCAATTCAAAAATCCTACCACTTTTGTCGCAATCCCGGATCCTCCAAAAAGTAAAAAAAAAAAAATAAATAAATAAATAAAATCAATTCTAATGTGTTAAAATGAAGCACTTTCCAATTGTGTATGCAAGCAAATAGATCTAGAGATCTACTTCACGAGTGGCTAACCCTTAGTGCAGATTCAACCCTAGCCTTAAACACAAATTCAAGTGTATTCAACTCAAGTGACAATACAAGTACCCTGGTTGATGTGAAAAATGTTGACTTATGAGTCACCTAAAATTCAAACTAAAGGACCCCAAATCTGATTTTGTATCAAGAAACAGTCACTTTAAGCTTTGGCTGGAAGTTTTGACAATGAACATATAATTAAAACAAAGCCAGTAGAGAACAAAAATTAAACTTTCATTAGAAAAACAAAACAACATCCAGTAAATCTATAGTTGACCTGCCATAGGCCATACGGGATCCGGGGTAAAAAATAGGAAAACCTGGCACCCCATCACCATTCCCCACCACTACCAAACCCTAAGTGCTCACAGGACTGGTCCATCAAACATGCCCGACCATACCCTGAGTTTGTCCCAGAGTGTGTGCTATTGTGCTCCGTTAAAGCCTTGCATTCCTATAATACTGTAATGTAATTCCATATTAGCTGGCGGATAGCTCAGTGGTTAGGGCACTCGACCACCAAGCCAAAGGTCAGGGGTTCCTTCCCAAGATGTGCAGGCTTGATTTAAAATCCGATTTTTCGGGGTTTTTCCGCCTCCCTGTCCTGTGGTAGGCAGGATAA
>JBCJKE010110208.1:0-11030 GCA_039654525.1 Melibe bucephala
ATAGTTCTTTGCAAAGACAACCAAAAAAACAGGTTGTCTCTTGCCCGCCCTGCCCATCAATACCAGTACCACCCATCACTAGATGTTCCTTGAATAAAATTCTCAAATAAAGAGTTTTTAGTGAAAGGGATGGATAACTTTTGAAAATCAATACATATGATATTTTGTGTGTATGTATCCTTTTTCTAATGTCTTTTTGTACTGTACATCTTCAAAAAATGTACTATTGATCATATAATTTCAACTATGAATTTTGTCATCTTTTCACAGAAATTTACACTTACACAAAAGACTGTGTATTTTTATTTTTAATGAAAACAATGTCCAGTGAAAAGGATCTAGAACGTTTCCGAAAAGAATGGCAGAAAGAGCTTGAGGGAAAGAGACAAAAGGAACAAGGAGACAGTAACGAAACGTTACTCAGCCAATTTAACTCAAACTTACCAGTGGTGCAATTTGATAATGAAAAGGCATCACTTCTCCACATTGATAATTATGATGATAACAGTCTTGACGGTTTAAACACCAACTCAGCCTCTGAGCGCCAGAAAGCTCCTCTTTACAACTATAATGAGAGCACTGATAGCAGCGAGTACTACCCGTTCAGGATATTGACTCAATTTTTAAACGAAGCTCCCAAGAAGGCAAAAGTCAATCAAAACTGCAAACAATCAAAGAGTCCAGGCCAGGAGACTTATTCTAAGAGGAAATATTTTCAGTCAACAAGCTCACAGCAAAGGTCAAAGGTTGCCAAACAGGAACCTGCCAAAACAACTGTGTCTCAAGACATTAAGAAGACAGACGGAAGTAAAAGAATGTTGGATATCTTTCTGGCTGATTTGGTATGTTTTCTGTGCTTGTCTTGCTCTGTATGTAATATATTGTGAGATTCTCTATGGAATAAACAACCAAACAATGCTTTCATAGGCACATGGATATGATGGTGTAAAAGTAGTGGAAATACAATATATATATATATATGAATGAAACAATACCCAGTTTTATATTGTTAACATTAGATCAAGAAGGACCAGACTAATTTGTAAAATCTTAACTATGGTCCATTTTAACAGTATATAGATATATATGGGTATTCTATAGAGGAAGACACTAAAATATGGGCCTTATTGCTGATGTTTCTTGCACCGACTGATACTTGCCATTATATGAAGACCTTTGCTTGCCAGCTAATAAAATTTAATGCACTTAGGCTCCCAGTCTCTGGAAATGGTTTTTCCACGTATACAAAATCACCTAGTGTCACACATGTTTTTGTTCTTTCGTTTTTCAGGATGAAATCAATGAAATTCCATTTTTTGACTCAACCCTAGCAAGAGAGGTGGCCATCAAGATCTTCCAGTACTTAGACTTACAGGCACTCTGCAGATGTGCCCAGGTACTTTCTTATTGATCAGTCTTACTGTATTATTGCTAGCATGAATTCAGCCCATGACTGCCTCCATGGACTATCTATATTTTCAGTTCATCAAGGGACAAGGGGTATTGCTTGATATCTGTAACCCGTACAATTGTTTAATTTATGCACCACTGATTCTGTCCAAAAGACTAATTTGTTCTAAATTGTCATGAATTTCACAATATGGTAATCGAACGAATTCAACTTATTACACTGATAATTGGTTAGCCTTACTTTAACCGTATCTTATTAATTATATTATTATTTTTGTTTCTTCCTTAACTTTAATGAACCTTGCTGTGTTTCCACAATAATTTAAGTTTGGCTCTTAACTATATTATTATACTATTTTGTTCTCATATATATTATTTTTACAGGTTAGTCGTAGTTGGCGAAGTCTTGCTGATGATGAGCATTTATGGTGCACGATTTGTCACCAGCTTGGCCACGAAAAAATAGCCAAGGTGGGCGACTTCAGTGATTGGAAAGATAAAGTTCGACAATTTGTCGAAGAAAAGCAGATACTGGAGTCCAACTGGAAGGTGAGAGAGGTGTATGCCTTTTGCGTGAGATGAGCATTTTTGTTTTTCTTGTTTTCTTAAATATCTTTTTTGTCTTTTAGAAAGTTTCAGAGTAGCCTAGCTATAGTTTCATTCCTTGTCTCTTTTTTAAATGCGGTGCCATCATTGGTAACGCTGCTGCTAATGGGTGTTCACTCAGATAGTCGTACATATACATGCAGTTATGTAAGCCTGACAGGCAAAGACATGATTATGTGCTGTACATTTATCAAGGAGGCCTGTCTCACAATCCACCAACAAGGAGAGGCAAATTGTCCAGAAAAAAAAAAATCAGCAAGTCAACTCATCTATGCATTAGTGGTTAATGCCAAAAATATTGACTTACTTGACTTAAAGTTAAAGCCCTTGGGTAGAATAGTTGTCCGAATATTCCACCTAGGCTGCTTCGTATATTTGTCTTGTGATGTTTTTCCACTCCGTCCTATTTACAGCTATGTGTCGCAATTTTTCTAGGTCCTTCGTCGTCTTTAACTTGAGTGCGACTTTATGGTATAAAGCATAAATATAAATAAATATAAATATTAGTGAAGGAAAATGGTCAAGGCACGTTCTTCCAGTGAAAAAAAAACAGATGAAGAAGAGTCTGTTGGATCAGCTTCAGACTAGTAGTAGTAATAAATGATCTGGCTATCACTGAAGGACGCATGCCTTAAACCGGGATCGTCTTACTAATGCGGAGAACTTAAGGTTTGAAATATATATGCGAATTAAAAGATTTGCTGTATTGTTTCCCTCCAGATGACTCTATTTATTTTGCGCAAATGGTTTTTTAATGTCTGGAGATCATTTATTGATATAAGGCTTCTTTCTATACAGTGTAGATGTTAATTTCTTCTTATTGTTTCCCTCCAGATGACTCTATTTATTTTGCGCAAATAGTTTTTTAATGTCTGGAGATCATTTATTGATATAAGGCTTCTTTCTATACAGTGTAGATGTTAATTTCTTCTTAATCCCCATCGTTCTCATTGGAACATAAGGCGCCAACAAGCATCCTCCAGCCATCTCTGTACTGGGCAAGCCAGCTTAGTTCGTACCAGGTCTTCCCAACCTCATTCATCTCCTCTTCCACAGTCCGTCTCTATGATTGATAAGATGTTAATTTGCCTCTGAGTATTTCAGTTTTGCTGATTTTGATAATTTTGTCGGATTTCTTTGATGTTGATTAAGTACTATTGGAAGTGAGGTGAACAGACTTGCTGGATTTATCTCTGTGCATCTTTAATATATGTGAGAATGAATGTTAATGCTGCTAAACGTACATGTAGTGTAGTTGATGCATGTGTACACTTGGGGTTACCTAAGTGATGTTAGTGTCTCCACTGTTTTGTTGTCACCAGCCAGCAAGACTCACTGATGATCATTGGTATGCAGTGCATAAGCTAAGAGTCATGGGTTCGTTTCGCTGTGCAGGTTTGAATTAAAATCCATATTTTTTTATATTTTTTTTTCAGCCTCCTTGAACCGTGGTGGGCAGGATAAATGAGTCCTATCGGAGACTGACGATAAACTAGGAGGTCCCATGTGCCTTTGTGCATGTAAAAGAACCCTCAGTGGTCAAAATCGAAAAGCAAGAGCTGGCCTTATTGATCACCACCCTGACAAATTTCAATTCCTACCAAAATTTGTTTCAGACCCATTCACCCCTACAACCTCATCTACCTCAGACTTATTAACCAGTGCATTACTCTGAATTCAAGTAGAAGAGGCAGCGATCAAAGAGGAGAAGAGTGTGACTGGGCATCCATACTTCTCTTAGAACACTAGCCCTGTCTTAGCAATGCCATTGCTACAAGATTGTCAATATTGGCACAAGAGGCCTGTATAAGCTTTGCTAGACTTAGAGTCTTTGATATTCAATGACAAACAAAGCATCTACTGCCATGCCCTTGTGTGGCCTCTCATGGTCAGTGGCTCATACATCCTGAGAGCAGGCGTGTGGCCTTTTTTTAATCAATGTGCTTTCAATGGATTTTCTGTTTACCTTCCAGGTTCGTGTGGGCAGGCCTTACAATCTAAGCTACCCAAAGGGCGGAGTGTTATGTGCTGTTCACTATCACGAGTCAACTATTGTCGCTGGGTAAGATGGGAATATACTCAAAGTCTGTGGCAAACACTACTTACTGGGCTTCGTTTGGGTTTGTTTTGTTGGGGTTTTTTTCTTTTGTTTTGTTGTTGTTGTTGTTGTTTTTTTGTGCTTTTGTTTTGTTTGGGTTTTTTAAAAATTAAATATAGTTTTATTATAAATTGATAATTCAACGTATATTTTATTCTGTAGTAACATAAAGTCAGTTGCTCTTCATAACTTTGTTGGCAATTGAATACGGAGGAACACATAAAAAAATATTGGCATTAGGAGTTTTAGGCAAAAATTATTCAAAACGAGTTTTAGTGAATCCTTATGTTAGTTTTACTCCAAGGGCAGGATAATTTTCTCTTAAACTTCTTCTTCAATTCAGATTTTCGAACTTTGATTTTTTAGTTACTTGTAACTCATTATATCATTATAGATTGTCTTTACTTTTTCTTGTGTTCAGTATAAATAATTGCACTCTATGTATCAAAACTTTTTAGCTTTTTATTCGTTTGCACAAAAGAAAAAAGAAAAAAAAAGAAAAAAAAAAGAAATGGGTTCACAACATTTTGCATGATAAAAATAGATCAATATGTACATGCTAAGGTATAGAAAGCTGCAGATTGAAACTTGGATAGTACAGTTGTTAGGGCACTAAGCCAAATTATGCCCTTGGTTTGATTCCTAGCTATGTAGACTCAAATTTGAATCCATCCAACTTCTTTGGGTTTCTTCCATCTCCTTATCTCGTACTTACTTAGACTTATAGGCTTTTTGCGTCCGAATCGTCAGAAGAGGACGCCTCAGCAACCTTCATGATCTTTGTTGTCAAGGCTCTCCAGTGCTTTCGGTCTTGTGCTAGTGATCTTAGGTGATTTAAATTGCTCTTCATCTTTAGAAATACATTGGACTTGAGATAGGACAGCCTTTTGAGTACGATATGACCCAACTCTCTAAATATTGTCAAATTAGTTGAAATTTTAAGGGAAGACAAGGCTAAATTTATATACTATATTTGATATTTTTCTGAAAAGGTTATTATTTATCTTTACGTTATCTTCCAGGTATACAAACTGCAACGTCAAATCTTGGAATACGCTGTCTGGAGATTCTTGTACTTTTAACGCAAGTAACACCTCAATGGTGATTGACGAATCAGCTGAGGATCTGTGTCGGACCTATAATGAGTTACGGCACTTGAAAACAACTGCTCAAATTACTGCTGCATCATTCAGGCATGGTAAGAATCAGGAAGAAACCAAGGGCTTGTCTCAGTGATAATACTATTGGCGGCGCTGCACTGCGGCTGATGCCTGGGTCTATTCCGGTCTTCCTTCGGGATAGACCCTAAAGACAAATCCTCCCCTGGAATTAAATAAATGCCTTTTCTTTTATTTTTATAAATATTATTTGATGATGGGCTGATCTAGAGTACAGAGCTGCCAATCATTGCCTAGGTTCGGTTCAGAATTTCTTTTTTTTTCTTTTTTTTATTATGTTAGCATTAAAGTGCAGTTATGTAATACATTATTAGTCAAATGAACTTAAAATCCAGCATGGATGGCGTTTGAATATGTGACTCAAGTCAAAGATTCTTTCTCCGTCCATCACATGAATCGTTCAGCCACAGTGCCACCAATAGCAGATTAAACAGTTGTTTTTTTTTCTTTCTGTAATTTATAACAGAAATCATTTTGTTGTTGTTGTTGTTGTTGTTGTAGACCCTAATTAACATTCTCTGAAACTTAATTTAACATGGTTTATGTATATCTTCTTCAGGTTTTGTTGATATTTGGTTGAATGACCTTGGCACTGATCCTATTCACACGGTGACCTTCAACAGTGCAGACGTGTCAAGTCTGTGTGTTCGAGACTGTGGGAGAAGCCAGTCGGTGGTTTCTGCATCTCAAAGGACAAGGGTACATGTGGCAGCTGTGAATGAGGAGGGTGGAAAGATGCTAGCTGACTTCAATATGAAGAATGATGTAAGTTGACATGGTTTCAATGTAGGGTTGGAGTACATAACTCTAGGTGTCATACTGCAATGGGAGTAAAGTCCATTGTTTAATTATGACAACCTTTTGAACCATGCTTCAATCAATAGATTTTGCAGACTGTCAGAGCAAGAAATCGAAAATGTATCAAGGATGGAGTTTGACAAAGTCTCAACATAGGGGAAATGATTTTATTTGAGTGATTGAGCATACATGAGTCACAATCTATGTGATTACAGTGGTGCAGCAGTAGTACTTTTGATTTGCAACTGAAAGGTTGTGGTTTCGAGTCACATTTGATATGTTGTAATTTAACCTTAGGGCAATGTTATTTACACCAATAGCCTCCGTTTAGGATGCTACTCTGCCGCTGATGCTCGGCTTTCAGTAAGATATAGTGAAAGAGTAATTTCCCTTTGGAAATGAATGGTTGTTGTTTAGATTTTTTGTCGGTTTTATTTTTTGTGTGTTTTTTCATGTTTTTTTTTACTAGACTGTTAAGTCTCTATTCTCATCAGACAAAAAATTGCCTTGGCAATGGACAATAAAAAATGTTGAGTATTATATTCTGGAGTAAAAATATGTCTTTGGAACAAGATATGCTTACACTTATGCTGTTTAGTAATGAAAAAAAAAAAATCCATGAAAGAAGGTAATACATGTAATATTATATGAACAAAAGCATTTTAAAATTGTAGACATCACAGAATTTTTTTTTTTACCCCATTTCTTTTCGAATACGGAAAGCTGGAAGCATAAAATGAATGATATTGTCCTCAAATTTGTTTAAGGCAGTTGCAAATGAACAATAGATAGAAAGGTATGGAAAAAAACTGTGTTGTTTCCAACAAATAAATAATGTCCCAAATTTAGGTGAATGAGAAAAATATATGCTTATTAGCCTTTTATTTTCCTTTTCAGGTGAAAAACTTACGGTGGGTGCAGGGAATCCACACCAATGAAACAAAATCTCATTTACTCGTTTCAACCACAGACTCCGTGTGGCTCAAGGAATTTGATCCATATTCCCAGTCATACCCACCCTGTACTACCCAGGAGGACATGGACCTTTTAGAGGTAACATTGATCTGGGATAATGACGCTGCTCAGGTGCTCACACATTTCCATCTTCTAATGGAGATAGTCATTTTTTATTCATGTTTCCCAAGTACTAGTAGTGATGCCTGGGTTATACTGGTCTTCCCTCGGAATAGACCCTTGGGGAAAAGTCTCCTCCAGGGATGTTAAAGGGCCTTATTTACACTAAGGTTATGGAGTAAGATTTCAATACAAGGAAAAGACAGCAAATTTACTGAATTTTTTTTAACCGTAATTCAAATTTGCGAAACTGAAATCCAAATACTAGAGTTACTTGTTCAGCAGTGTCACCAGAGCCTGACCAAAATGCCTGAACTTTTTTGCATCTTGACGATAGGTACTGATTTATGGATTGTCAAGGAGGGGACCGCTTGGAAAGGAACAATACAAGAACACACCGGCAGGTTTTCAAATACCAGAATTCCGACAAAGTGATATCTCTGCTTTTTGGCACATTTACAAAAATTCTCGCTTCAACTTAGTTTATCAGCTGTTCTGAAGACTTAAACTTACAGTTGGTTTTATCATACTAACTTTGTGGGTGTCTGTCATAATTGGGCATTACAATCCTCAAAGACACTTTTTCTGATCACTAAATAGCATGGTGTTTAAGAAAACTAAAGACCTCAGATCGATGTCCCAGTCGCTTAAGCAACTGGAAGACATTTGCTCATGAAGTAAGGAAAGCAGCTAAGGCATCCAAGTTAGTCACCAGAGATATGAAAGCCTTTGATTCAGTCAATTCATTCATTACTAAAAAAACAAAAAAAACACAATACTAATAATAGATTTTATGTTACATCCTATACAGACTGTAGGCAGTGGAATGTTTTCCCAGTAGGAGCAGAGTGTCTGTAAAAATTTCTGCTGCTGTGTACAGCACTTAGGAGTTGAGACAGAGGCTTTTTGGCAGAAAAGTCTTCTGTCGTGGGCCTCCTAGTCATATCTGTATAGTAATAATAGATACTCATATCTGTAGTTCAAACAAGTGGATATGATACATAATAATCGGTCTACTTCTTTTCTTTGTTGATTTGCCAAAATTCAGTGGGTTTTTTTTTATTTCTTCTCAGATTCACTCAATCTTCATGGCCCCTGTTACCTGTACCACGATCAGGCCAAAGTCAGCCCAGGTCGGAGTTGGATTCAACATGACTACCGGCCCTTCAATACAGATAAAAGTATGCTGTGCTGCGTAAATGTGTGATTAATTTGATGAGACACTGATTTCTCTACCTGCCTGGCAGTAGCAGTCCTTTTGGCTTCCTTGATTTCATACTTTTTATCCCTGTCCCATTTTGTCTGTGTGTAACTTAGTGGGACTCACACTGTGAGTCTCTTGTCTGTCTGTCTCTCTATCATACTATATAATATGTTTGAGCTTGTCTGTCCTCTTTGTCCCTTTTCCTCATCCTACTTTATGTCTTCGCTTTTCTAGCCATCTCTTTCTCTCCCTTTCACTCTATCTAGACCTCTGTTTTTATTTTTCTTCCCCCCTTTTTCCAATTTTGTTGGGTTTCCTGTTTCTTTAATACAGTGGAATCTCCCAATAACGACATCTCCGAATAACGACATTTTCCCAATAACGACACTGAGCTCTGGTCCCGATTTTTTTTCTTTATTTTTTAGTAATAGAAATCTCCTGATAGCGACATACTTTTAAGGCCAATCCCCGAATAACGACATCGAAAATCAGGCCTTTACGGTGTTTTTTGCTCTATGTTATTAGTAATTGAAATCTCCCGATAGCGACATGATCAAAAGCCAATCTCTGAATAACGACATTTACTTTACTTTCAAACTGAAAGTACTGTGTATGATCAAAATACCATAGAAAATAAAAAAAAGACATTATCTAACTGGGTTAGGGCGTTTCTCTTCACGAGCAAAGGTCAGTACATCCAGATATTATGGCCTCGGAGGTCTATCAACACCCCTTTTTCTGCCATCTTGGAAATCTCTGAATAACGACAATCTCCGAATAACGACATGCAACCCCGGTCCCAAGCCATGTCGTTATTGGGAGATTCCACTGTAGTTATAAGTCTGAATCAACTAGGATTGAACTCTGAACGTGGCATGCAAATCCAAGTTTTTTAATTTTCAGGGTTTTTTTTTTCTGCCCCCTTGATCAGTGGTAGGCAGGATGAATGAGTGCCTAATCCCATCGGAGATGGATGATAAACTAGGAGTAGGAGGTCCCATGTGCTTTTGCGCACTTAAAAGAATCCTCGGTAGTTAAAAGCAAAAAGAGCAGATCAAAAGGGTAAAGATAGCATTTATTTAGCGCTTTCCCCCGCAGACTGCAAGCTCAAAGCGCTTAAAGTTAAAGACATTTTATCCCCCAGCAGGCCTTTTCATTCCAGAACCTTCTCAACTTTCTGGAAAGCATACAGCAGAGCTGCCTATTAGGCGCATCATGCTAACATACTGACAAGATCTTTCACTGCCTATAGCCGGGTACTCATTCACACCTGAGTCGAGTGAGGTAAGCGGAGTAAAGTATCTCAGGAAACAATGCCAATGAACTGTGGTTTTTGGAGCAGACACCCAAGCCGTCACCCATATGAACAATGACCATGGTCAGAACTGCTTAACTCAACTCATTGTCGAGTTGTGCTCACCGCTGAGCCACCAACACCGCCATCCTGGCATAATCCAATTCCTACCAAAAATTCTCTCGGAATCACTCACCCATACAACCACTTCTACCTTAGACTTATTGACTAGTTCATTACTCTGAATTCAAGTAGAAGAGGAAACGATCAGAGTGGAAGAGAATGTGGCTGGGCATTCATATTTCTTTTATGAATACTAGCCCAGGTGTAGCAATGCCATTGCAACAAGATCATCAACATTGACGCAAAAGGCCTAGTTAGTAACATTAAGGATTCGGAGGTGTGATCCATGTTATACGATGCCACTAATATTCTGTTTTCTTTGGAGTTCAATTGAATCACTGAATATCAACAGAACAGGGTTAGTACCGATGTCATCAGAGAAAATTGAAGGCTTTTTCCACATTTCCAATAAAACCATAACAATAAATTGCCTAGAGTTATTATTATTATCATCATCATTATTATCATTATTATTATTATTATCATCACCATTATCATTACTATAAGCAACAATAAATCTGTCAGTGATTTCGTCCACAGCAAAGTGTTTTTACAGATCCTAAAAGTAAGAGCCCCGAAAGCACTCCCTCACACCTCTTCACAATGCCCAAAAGGAGTAGAGTCATTGTGCGACTATGAAAAAGATGTCCTGCAGGGGATAGGGAAAATTTTTCAGTCTCGGGTCGGATCATCAGCAAAATAGCTGTATTTAGCAATCATCAAGGATGATCACAAAATTAAGGATTAACATTTTTTTTTTTAATGAAGCTATTTTCAAGACATATCCAACACTTAATTTCTCAAGACTTCAAGATTATTATGTACACATCTCATCTATAAACAAACAGATAGACAGACAGACAGACAGACAGTCAGACATATAGACAGACAGACAAGTAGACAGACAGTCAAACATACAGACAGACAGACAGTCAGACAGACAGTCAGACAGACAGACAGACAGACAGACAGACAGACAGACATACACATGAAGACAAAAATAAGTGGAGTCATATCCAAAGCCTAGTACCCTTTTATTCATTTTTCTTCTTTTTTTTTTTTATTGAAATCCTACAATGGAATTCAGTGAGATGTGGACACCAAAACAAGTTTAAAAAATAAACAACAAAACAACCCAAGATGTCAATAATAAACAAAAACAAAGTAAAAAAGCAATATTACAAAGATACACAATAACATGCTCTCTAATTATGCTGTAGCAAGGAAGTTAGTATGGCAATACTG
>JBCJKE010110430.1:0-11026 GCA_039654525.1 Melibe bucephala
ACAGATAGATAGATAGATAGATAGATAGATAGATAAATAGATAGATAGATAGATAGATAGATAGATAGATAGATAGAGAGTAAATGACGAGTGTTTGGTTGGATGGATGAATCCGAGAATATAATATTAGGGCTTTTTAAGTTTGAACAAACAATTTATTCGTAAAGGCAGGTATACTATTATGTAAAAAAATAAATCTTTATAATATGTTGTTGTTGTGTTGTTTTTTCGGACTGTCCTCAGGAGATAATTTAATTTGTTGAAGACCATCACGCTTAGTATAATAAGTCTGTATAATTCTATCGTACAAATTAAAATGGAAAGCCATGACTCATCGGATGTAATAATTATGTACCATCAACAATTATAACAATAGTAATAATAACAACGACAACAACAGCAATACTAATACTGATAATAATAATAATGATGATGATGACGATGATGATGATGATGATGATGATGATGATGATGATGATGAGGATGATGATGATCATGATGATGATAATGATGATCATGATGATGATAATGATGATGATGATGGGGTGGTGGTGGTGGTGGTGGTGGGGTGGTGGTGGTGGTATTGGTGATGATGACTTGACGATGATGATGGTGGTGATCGTGGTGATGATGATGATGATGATGATGATGATGATGATGATGATGATGATGATGACAATAAATACTCTAACAATATTTGTAATAATAAAAATAAAATTATAAAATAATATAATTAATAATTTTTATCAAAATAATGATAATAATAATAATAATAACAACAACAACAACAACAACAATAGCAATAATAATAATAATAATAATAATAATAATAATAATAATAATAATAATAATAAATATATAATAATAATGACAATAACAATAAGACTATTAATAATAAAAGTGATAATAATAATCATAATAATAATAATAATATTAATAGTAATAATAATAATAATAATAATAATAATAATAATAATAATAATATGCTGTTTGTGCTTTACAATGGTAATAGCACAATTTTAACGCATTACGTTCATACATGGACATAACATGTGAAACAGTAATGCAAAGGAAGATGGAAACTGTGACATCAATATATTAGCTTTACTAAGTATTATAAATATTAAATTAAATATAAGTCTTGAAGTAAATGCTTGGAATAATGTGGTAACTGTATAAGGATTATAAGATCTAGGGATAAAGCAAGTAAACCTTATTAATCAAAAGAATCCATGCGTACCTACTGATTTTAATCTATTTGTATAAAATGACGCTATGCATCGATGTAAAGTTTTATGAAAAGAATGATAAATTATACATTGTATTATTCATTATAAAGAGACCTGATTTTAAAAAGACACAAAATGAAGAGAATAATGCTGGGGAGGGGGGTGCTGGGTGGAGAGATTTGAGGGAAAGAGAAGCAAAGGAAAGTTGGAAGAACAACATAAAGGATTGGACAAAGAAGCTAGGCGTTGGGCGCTGGCACAAGAACAGATACAAGCAATTTTTTACAGTATTCTTGCCGAAATAGGTAACCAATGGAGGGATTTGAGTGTAGGTGCAATTTTCTCTCTCACATATTTTATTTTCATAACTATGCCGGCAGCACAATTACGCATTCGCTACAAATTAGAAATTGTATAATCATAAATTAATATCTGACACCTGTGAAAAGTAAGTTACAATATTCCAGACGAGACATTTGCAGTTTTGCAAGTGGCCGATGTTGTTAGGTGAGGTCATGAGGTGGCCAAGTTTACGTATTTCTAGATGCAAGGATTTACTAAGCGTATTTATGAGATATCCAATGGAAATTAATTCATCAATATACATGTCTAGATTTCTCCCTCTTGGCTAAACGTTATGAAATAAGAACGTTTTAGTCTGTAATGTGTTGAACATGACATGATCTCAGTTTTATCATTATTCGCTTTCAATTTATTTGTATGCATGTTGGTAATGGACTATGAGCCCCGTCGATCTCCATCGTCGTTCTGCTTGGTGTACGTTGGTTCGCGTGTCTGGTTTCACCATTAACCAGGGCCCTGATGGTCTTTCTGGTATTTTCGAGTTTTACGAAGTTGTTGAAATTGAAGTTGACCATTAATGTGCTTGAGGCCTTACACGCCTTTCACCATCTCTGCGTAGGGGCAGAAGAGTGAGAATAATAGAGTGTGGCATTGTATATTGTCGGAAAAAGTATCTCAGAGAATGTCTAATCTCTATTTGAAAAAATTCACTGATGGTGCTGTGACCACGTTGTTGGGGAGGTTATTCAATGCATTGACGAGACTCGTTCGCTGAAATAGCTGCTACGAACTTGCAACCGTACATGTTCTTTGTACAATTTAAGTCTGTTTACCCTGGTGTTGGCCTTTGACTAATTTGAATGTAGGGTTTTCGGTTTTATACACTTTATGAATATATTCTACAGGTCTGTTAAGTCCCTATGTGGAGGCCTATGTTCGAGAGTCGGCAACCGAAGAGCAGCTAGTCTTTATGAGTATGATTTGTTTTTAATTGATGGCAATATATTCGTTGCTCTACGTTGAACATCCTCTACCTCTCTGGCTAGGGTTTTATGATGGGGTTGCCAGTCTGTGTGCCCGTACTCTAAAGAAGGGCATGTTTTTCCAGCAAAGAGCGTAGTGCTGGGTAGAATTTGTTATAAATATCGTTGTCATCAATATTAGCGACCTCCCTTTCAAGACCTTGATTCAAAATCAGGTCTTGAATCTCGCTTAGGAAGCATGCTGGCAAAAAGGTCTTTCGTCGACATAACATAGAGTTAAAACGTAATGATATATTATATTCTGTAATTCCCAGCTAGTTTACAGTTCTCAGTGCTACGAATTACAACACACACACACACACACACACACACAAATACACACACATACACGTACATGATTGTCATAACTTACCAGTACAAGACACAAGGCGATCGTAGTTAGTTATAGCGGTGCCATAATCTCCCTTTTATGCTTGCCAATTTAATTATTGTCTCCCCTGAACGTCGGAATCCGATCCGGAGTGGCGTGTCATGGACGCTGGTGATTAAGGTGCTGTCTGACAGGAGCTGGTTGCCACGAGTGGACATTGGTAATAACAATATCAATAATGAAAGCAATATTGTCATTGGTAACAACAACAACAACAACAAAAAATAATAATAATAACAACAACAACAACAACAACAACAACAACAACAACAACAATGACAACGACAACGGCAACGACAATGACAACGACGACATACAATAATAATAATGATAATAATAATAACAACAACAATAATAATAATAATAATAATAATAATAATAATAATAATAATAATAATAATAATAATAATAAACTAACCACAGTAAAGTATGTAAAATCATCAACTGCATCCAATGTGAGAAATTTAGGATTTGAGACGGCTGGTAGTTTCCCTATGTTAAATTGTTGGGGTTTGTTGTTTTTTTTAACAGCAAATTCAACACAGGACGCCATTAATAGGTACGGAAATAAGTTCAAAGCGGTTTATGTGATAGTTTGTTCTTGCTTCGACTCATCTCTTTGCTTTTATCTTTCACCCGTATTGTTATCATGTTGGCAGCTCATCTAGTCCATCCATGTTTTGTTGCCCATTCGAGCATTTCTAAGAAAAGTTCTCAGTTTGTCTTGTCCTTGATACTGCAGTTGTTCTTATGAGTGGTTACAATTCCGATATCATTCTCAATATTCGTTTCGTTAAGCTCATATCCACTGGCTGCAACGATGAAATTGAATAATATTTAGTTTCGCAGAGATTAAATTACAATAAAAAGTCCACGAAGCTAAAGCTATACCTAAGCTTTGTCAAATTTGTCAAATTAACCCGAGAAGTATCTCTGCGGATACAGAATTTTAAAGAAAGTAAAGTACTTAATATAGGAAAAATTCATCTCTGCTATAATTATGTCTTTGATCAGAACTGAACTGGATTTTTTTCTACTCATTTTATCCCCCGTTTGGAACGGGTTAATCAAAATTAAGAAGATGGAATAAAGTCGTTCATTTGGGCTCATCAACAATGTAGACCACCCCGGCATCATCCCCCATAATAATACTATGTGTTATGAAGATAGATAGAGCCGGTTCTCTTAGAAAGGAGCTGATTCAGTTCTCATTCTACAGAGATAATGTAAACCTGATAGGTAGACGCATGGACAGTATGGTCGAACGGTTAGACGCTCGGCTTGTAATCGAACGGTTGCGGCTTCTAGTCACGCTGCGCGCCCTTGGGAAAGGTTTTACAGATATACGTCACCCCATTCAGGTGTAATGGATGACTGGCTGTAAAACAGCGATGTCGCTGTTTGAAAAAAAAAACCCAACCCATTGCGACTAACTAGCTTCACATTCTGTATTATATTGTGTCAATGTTTTACTTGGGGCCCCTTGTAAAGCGCTTTGAGCACATTAAGTGGATATTGCACTATATAAAAGCTCTTCTTTTTTTTTTTTAAATAGTAGGTTTCTCTTAGTCCGTACAAAAAGTGTCCTTAGTAGCATTGTGATAAGTATTTCCTATCTGTCAAATTTGACACGTGTGTTCGAATCCCTGCCAGATAGATAAAATGTGTTCCTTTTTAATCATTTAAAGTTATTTCTCTGCTTTGTAGTTAATTCCTTTCTCTAAAGTGACTTTATTTTATCAGTCATGAAATATTCTAATTTTAAATATTGTAATAGCTATGTAATACACCTTATTATGATCCCTTCAAAATTATTAATAAAGTTATTCAGTTGATTTAAATACAGACTTATTATGCAATCTTTGAAGCAGTCCGCTTTTTTTCTCTCACCCTTTTACCCTGTTTCAATTTTTAAAAGATGTTATTCAACACTATCATGAGAAATTATTTAAAACATTTGTAGAATGCAACATAAACAAAAATCATCGATAAAAATTATCGTACAAAAAAAAAAAAACCCATAAAAAACAAACTTGAATTTCCTTCCACTTGTAAATCCCGGATATATCTCATTATGATACCAGAAATACCAACCAACGGCTTTAGCGAATTCAACAGAAGGACACGATAAATAAAGCAATCAAGTTTGAACATTGACGAAATCGATGATTTTAAGTATCCTTCACGGCGTGATTCGATTAAAATAGAGAAAAAAAAAATCCTAATATAACTGTGACGCCACATTATGAGCATTGCGTTTAAAATTAGAGACAGACGAAGACTAATTAATTGTTCGCTGCATGTTCAGGAGGGTGGGGGAAAGAGGGATCTATCTAAATCTAAGTTTACCTGCCTGGGGACAGGACAAGATTTATATTCCACCAGATATAAAGAAACACTGGTGGCGGAATTCTGCACGAACTAAGTTTGCACTTTGACCGATTCACCCCGTATTATTTCTAGCATCAAGATCTTCTATCTCATTAAATGAAGGATAGCACATACATGCTGCAAACGTTGGGACGGGTTGGAACGGGAAAGGGGAGGGGAGTGGTGGTATGAAAATAGAATTAAGAAAAGAAGGTCGAGGGGCGAGGGAGATGTAGAGAGACAGAGGGAAAAAATACCCATTAAAACTAGCATGGTCATTTTTACGGACAAAGCACAAAAAACCCAACTTAAGTTGAAGTATGTTTTCGTCTTGCCCTTTCTCTCCCTGACCATAGGATCGTCCTGACGACGAGAAGATGGGGGCCATGCAAATAATGGGCACGTGAGCTTGATTGGCAGACTGTATAGTTCGATAAATACTAGGTGCACTAGAGATAAACCTCAGCTGAGACAAAAAAGCATGGAACATGCTCTATGGGTCGCGTGAATTGCCTCTTTTCAAAAGCCCGGGGCGGTCCAGGTAAGAAAGGGTGGTCAGTTTGATTAGAGAGGTGTCCGACAGGTGGACTCGACGTCCAGGGAAATAGAGATAGAGAGCGGCTAGAAGGTGATGGGGGAAGGGGTTGATGAGCGAGATGAAAAATAAAAAAGGAGGGGGTGGAGTTTGGGGGCTTAAAAAAATAAAGAGCATGTTAAAAGATGGAATGAAACGAAACATGTAAAGGGGGTGTCCGTGCAGTAATTTGACCGGACGGCTCGGTGACATGACACGCTCGTAAATTCGAGGAGAATAGGCCGGTCAGCTTTGAAGTGCTGGCTTGATGCACCCCTGACTTATCCGCGAAGACAAAAAAAGGAAGTAAAAGATGCCCACTGAAAGAATAAATAGTAGAAGACAAAAAGGAAAGGTTGAGAAAGGGGTGGTGGGGTTGGGGGTGGGGGTAGGTGGGGGAGGGGCCGCCTCGGGGGCACATGCACACAAAAGACGGCGTTGTCGGGTCGGTCGGAGATAGGAAGTTAGGTGGATCGGGGTCTGGCGAAAATTGATCTTGACCACTCGAAAACCGGACACTGGCACGGCATGCTTGGATGGAGGCATTCATGGAAAGGCTGTTGGCGCTGGGGGGGTGGAGGGGAGGCGCAGGAAGGAAGTTGGGGGGGGGGGGAGGGATGGGGTAGGGGCATGCCACTTCGACTGGCTTCTTCCTTCCGACTTCTCCATGAGGTGGTCGTGACACTGAGCATGGAATGGAAGTAGGTAAGTGGACATGGCCACCGCCACCTGCTGTCCGACAAGCACGCGCTGAGCTGGCTGGACACAAGGGATGACCGCTGGGCAGGCCGTTAAAAAGAACCTCCTTTTCAATGGGGGAACTCGTGGCCAATTTACCCGTGACCAGGCTTGACTCAGGAGGACTCATTATTGGCTGGTGGAAGTCAACACGTGACTTTTTCTTTCTTTTCCCTTTCGTTTTTTGTTGTTTTTTGTTTTGTTGTTTTTTGGGGGGGTTTTGGGTTTTTTTTTTACGTTTCGGTTATTTTTCTGATAGCACTTTTTTAAAAGTTGATACTAACTAAGCGAAAGGTGAGAGTAGGTTGGTTGAAGGTATGAAAGACTGAAAGTCCCCGCGCATAAAAAGGAACTCTTTTAGATAAAATTGGTGACTTGTTATAGCTGTAATTAGCGTCGTACGTGTGTGTAGAGGGGACAAGCATTGGTGTATCGCTTAAAGAGAGGAACCGGAAGTGGAGATTTTATTTTGCTATTGTTGGTACTTCCCTTTACGGTTTTGTTCCTCATGACAATGTATCGTTTCAGTTCTATACTTCTTTTTTTTTTTTTTACATTTTTGTCCGAATTTCACACGTGAGCGGCACACTTTTATCTAAAGCGCACGTGCATATATATATGTGTGCGCTTTTTCACCAGGGATGCCATGGTCTTTATTGATGTGATCTTATTATCATATTAATAGGGTAGTGCGTGGTGTTCCATTTCTGCGCTGCATTGAGTGTTGTAGATTGTCCTTTAATTGTGTCTACGGCACCAGCTTTCCTAAAGGCGCAAAACAAACAAGAAAACACATAAGAATATGAAAACAAAACACCGATTGAGCTTATAATAAAAGTAAACGAAAATATGGTACTTTCTGTCATAAGAGTATCAGAAATTAAACAGCATAAACACCAAAAGAGAAAACGGGGAAAACTATACCGGTAGCGCATTTCAGCTCATGTGAAATCGAATTTCCTGGAATAACGTGAAAATTGATACCATTCTAGATAGACAGATCGAAAACGTTTAACTTGTCAGCCAGAATGCTAAGGTAAAAATTGGATTTCGAAAAAATGTCATTTGCATTGTCAAATTAATTATCATTAAAAGTTCTGTTACATCGCCACGCCACAGACCGTGGGCGTTGTCTCCTTCCTTCCTTGTTTCTTTCAAACACTTTTTTTTGCTTTCATGTTCTCTTTTGTATAAGGTTGATCCCTGTTTGTAGACCGTTTAAAGAAAGGAATTCACAGATTTATAACTTGTCTTAATTGCTTTAGGATTGGACGTGCACTTAATTTCTTTAGCAATGGGATGAAAAGATTTACTGTCGGTTTAGGGAATATTGTGTTACCCGACTTGAATAAGCCTCGCTAATGACATGTCTAGAAACGAGGCCTAGGATTAGATTTCCATTGAAATATAAATCTATCCAATTAGAATAACAACAGCATAGAGAGTGTTGTTTAGGACGACATTTCAAGTCTAATATGTGAGCATGTAGGTGATCATATTCACCAAATATTAGCTGCTGATTGCGTCGCTTTTTGTTGTTGTTGTTGTTGTTTGTTTGTTTGTCTTTCTTTTTTGTTGGGTTTTTTAGTGTTTGCTTTTGTTTTTGCTCGTTTTGTTTTTTGTCTTTTTATTCGTTTGTAAATTTGGGTTTTGTTTGTTTGTTTTTTGTTGTTGTTTTTTTTTTTTGTTTAGTTTTGTTTTGTTTTGTTTTTTCGTGTTTGACTGTTGCTTTTTTGTTTTGTTTTGGGAGGGTTTTTAAGGGGGCGGAGGCGTGGGGGAGCTTGCTTGTTTCGTTTTGTTTTATCCATTTTGAGGTGGGTATATTCAAACCCCTGTGTAATTTTGATGAATAAATAAATGTAGATTTATAACATCTATAATTAATGAGGGAGGGGCTAGGTGGAGGGTGAGGAGGGATTGCTTTTTTCAAATTTGCTTTTGTCTTTGTTGGTTTTTGTTGTTGTTTTTTGTTGTTGTTTTTTGTTGTTGTTTTTTTGTTTTTGTTTTTTTGTTTTTTTTGCTTGTTTATTTTTAATGTTTTTGGTTTATTTTTGTAGGGTCTTTTGTTTTGTTTTATTTTATTTATCTTTGGCTTATTTTTGTATTGGTTTTTTGTTTATTTTTAGTTTTTATGTTTTGTTTTTGTTTTTTTATCGTTTTTTGTTGTGCTTTTTTTTTTTGCTTTTTTTTGGGGGGTGGGGGGTGGGGGGGGGTTTAAGGGGGTGGGAATTAACTTACCATATACTTCTTCTTCCTCATAGAAGCTCGGTCAACTGAGTATTCTTGTCAACACGCCGAAAAGTAATTAGACTGTTAGTATTTACATGTTAATGTTGTATATATTTAAAATTCTGTTTAAAATCTAAATACGTTTATATGTACGTATGTAAGCCTGCCCACTTCATGAATTACAATATATAGAATCATGGTAGAGAGTAAATTCTACCACTTTTATAGAATATAAGAGAGAGTCCCACCAAATCATTGAGACACGGTCTGAGGCTCAAGTACAAAATGTTAATACATTAAACACGAAGACAGTCCAGTTAAATTCATGAAAATAAAAACTCATAAAAAGAAGGGAACCTTGTATGTACATAACCAAAACAAAATAGACCAAACAGACAAAAGTAACGGCAAAAACAAACATGAAAAATAAGACCAAGTACATATACATACATATTTCAAAACTTTTAGTAATTTGTTGAGAAAAACAAACAAACAAACAAAGCAAACCTTTTAAGAAGACAATATGATTTTTTTAAAATTTCAGATTATATATATATCACAATTAATTTCATTGTTGTCATTTAGTAAGAATTTTAACATTAATCAACAAACTAGCTGCAAACACTGGGAAAGTTGATTTATTAGTTGAAAGGAGCACAATGTTGTTAAAACGATACATATGATACGTTAAATTATCTTCTCGAATTGTTTCACCCATTGTTTCACTGTGCTGTCCATTTAATCAAAGCGTCTTTTAAATCCTTGATTAAATTAATAAATCAATGCAATTGTACAATACAGTGAAAATGTCCTTGTTATAGGACGCCAATCGTATCAAAAAGCAACGAGCATTCATGCTTAGAATCCTATACATTCATGTTGTACAATGACAAAACGAGGTACATTAAACGTATGCATACATATGTTAACTTAGATAGATCGTTATTTATTCATCTATATAAGTCTTTAATTCGTTCTATTCTTGAGTATGACAACTGTATTTGGAGCCCATTGTATAAACTTCAATCATTAACTATTGAGAATGTGCAGAGACGTGCCGCTAAACTTGTTCAAGAATTATCTGATCTATTATACAGAGATAGACTTATTGATCTTGGTTTACCCAGCCTAAAGTATAGGCGCATTCGTGGGGACCTTATACGGTTGTATAAGTTGGTTCATGGTATTGATAATTTGAAAACTTTTGATTTCATCACTTACTCTAGTGTGACATTTAACAGGGGCGATAAATTAAAAATATATATGGATAGGCATAAATCAAATATAAGAAAAAATAACAAAGAACACTAAAGAATTGGAATAGCCTGAATTTCAATTTAAAAAATGCAAAATCCCTCATTTGTTTCAAGGCTTCAATTGATAAAGAGTTGATTGATCTTCATTATAGATTTGATTAACTGGTTGTATGTATGGATGTAGATGTGTATTATGCATGCCCATGTTCCTATAACATTGATTTATATAATAATGTATTAGTTGAACCGGGCATTTAAAGGATCTCTATCGTATTAGCCCATGAATATGATATGATATGATGTTATATATATATACATATGGCGATTATCTGGTAACATGCCATGTATGAACATTGAAACCAGACCCGCTTTTCCCTCTAAACATTCAAACCGTAAAACTGACATTAATCCCTCTTTGATATTGACGTCATTCAAGTTGATGAGAGACGAATTAAATTAATTAAAGCGCAGGCCTACCTTATGCATTATGACAACGGAGCTGCATTTAGTAACCGATCAAAGTCATGGCTTAATAATATTATTATCTGGTTCATTACAATCTCACCATCACTGCCCAAATATTGGCAAACATAGCTTAGCTCATTCCGACATGGAATCAAACATTTGCTTCGATTGCCTTTATGAAACGTGCAATAAACTTTTTTCTTTTGTTTTTCTTTTCACCTTTTTTTTTTTTTTGCTGGATTTTTTGTGGGGGTTTTTGTCTGATTTGCTTGTTTGTTTGTTTGTTTGTTTTAAGGGTTGTTTTTGTTGTTGTTCCCTTTGAGTTTGTTTGTTTGTTTTTGTTTGGGGTTTGTTGGTTGGTGTTTTGTTTTGTATTTTTATTTTGTATGTGTGTATGTGTGTGTGTGTGTGTGGGGGGGGGGGGGGGGGGGGGGTTCGTCCCGTTTTTT
>JBCJKE010110541.1:0-11021 GCA_039654525.1 Melibe bucephala
GGGGGGGGGGGGGGTTACGGGTTGGTCTTTTTTCCTTTTATCGCTATTGTATGTTTTTATGGTTTTTTTAAACTTGTTTCCTTCCTACCTGAGATTCAGGGTAGAAGTATTTTATATTTCAAATGTCTGTGACTTTCCAGAAGTGGTCCATAGGAGGAAGAGCAAGTCAAGTAGAGGAAAGACATCTTCATCAAAATCAGCTTCTTCTTCAACTTCTTTCTCGTCAACATCATCGTCATTGAGCGAAGAGTCCAGTCGATCCAAGCGTGTCAGTTTTGCATCGGAAGTGTCTTTCCACTCTCCACATGCATCACCTAAGCCTTCCCCGAGGCGAAAAGAAGAGAAAGAAGTCAGTACAGTCAAAAAAGAGGTCGAAGGCATTGAGATGAAGGATGATGTGATAACTCTTCACTTGTTGGAGAAAGGTAGAGGAATGCGAAAAGAATGTTGATCTTATGTTTCTATTTATTAGACCATAGCCTTTGATTAACCTGTCTTTTTTAGAAGTGTTTGTGTTGTATTATTGGATTTATGTACATTGCCTTAGCTGTTACTCTATTGCTAAGATCTTTGAGTTTATGGAAGAAAAAAAAAATAAAATCATGAATGCATTTGGTGAAGATTTTTGGAGGAGTAGAATACTGAAAGCTGTATTGATTACTCAATAAGACGTTCTCTGAAATTTGTCAATCTGAAGCTGTTGCTGCCAAACCATCATGTAGCGAAAGAAATGTCTGAAAAGTTATCAAAAATTATTTTTTATTATTTACATGGATATTTAGGCATTGAAACAATTATTGCAAAATTTATTGCATTGAAAAACTTTTTTTTAAATTAGAATTCATACTTTCTCTTCATAATCCTTACAATAAACAATTTGTTGTTTTAAAAGTAGATATAAGTAGATATGAGGCATAGTTCTTCTTTCACAAATCATATTGTCACTTGGCAAGAGTTAAATCAAAGCCAAGCATCATCCTCCATGAATCTTTTTTTTTTATATCATATCATAGATATTTCTTCCGAATCAACCACACCGCCCGAGCCCATTGTATCTGTGTCAGCAGTCAGTTCTGCATCTTCTACGACTGTGTCCTCTCCTGAGTCTGAGGGCATGAAAACACCTGTTGAATTTGTTGTCTCATCTGCATCAGAAAATAGTGTGGTTGAGCCCAGCGCTTCCTTAATGGAAAACAACAATTTGAGTAAGAAGATTATTAATACTATTCTGTTCATTTGCTCTGCCATATTAAATTATACATTATTTTTGTGCCTACAATGAATATGTCTGTTTTTCTTTTCTTTGTTATTGATTTTTGTAGCATTTTTTAAAAATGTTATTTTGTTTCCTTTTGTCCTTTTCCCCAGTGTTGCTCAAAGGCATAGCCCAAGCATGTGATTCCATGTTGCAGCATTTTGCACAGGCCAAAGATCCTTTTGAAAAGGTTATTAATTTTTTTCACAAAAGTATTTGTGCTTAATATCCGACCCTACATCACTAGTATGTATTTATAATTTAGTTATTGATTCAAGTATCATCAAGTTTTTAAACTCAGTTGATGATGTACTTCTTAATGACATTTTTCAGGTATAATTCACCCCATGACATATTATTTCCTTTCAGGAAATGGGATATATTTGACATAAGATGAATTGAGACATCATGTTTTGTTTGTTCTTTTTTTTTTTTATATAGTTTTTTTGTTTGTTTTTTTAGTTTTTTGGTTGTTTTTTTGTTTTGTTTTTTGTTTTGTTTTTTTGTTTGTCTTTTTTTAAGTTTGGTTCTGGTTCATGCAAATAAGAAAACACGTACAGAAATAAGATATATTTCATGAATAAGTAAATATATTCTGTTGTAATTCATTGGCTTACAAATTTGCCCGCACATTGTTTGATACGTAAATCTCATAAAAAATTGTTTTGAATTCATCAAGATCGTTTTTTGCATATCTCATTGATGCATCACCATATTGTATAATTACAATCATTTGACATTTCTTAATCCAACAGCTTCGCCTTGGAAGCTCCTTGGACAGCCCTGAGGTTGCGGCATTGGTGTACTGTGAGCTGTGTCCTGCTGTGGAAAGGGTAATATCTCATGGAATGCGGGAGTATGACACAGGTGTCCACATTTTTGGCAAAGTGCGTCTGACGCCTTGGCGAGTGGCTGAGATGACTGCTGAGCTAGGTGAGCCCATAGGAATCAAGACCTGCCGAAAAATGAAAATTAAAAAACATATTTATTAAAAAAAAAAAAGAAAAGAACTATCTGGGAAAACATTTCAGTTTCTACTTAAAGTATACTCTGAAGACAGTAAGAAATTCTTAGGACTTTGATGATTGTGGTAACCCAAGGGAATTTTTCTGTCTCCAGACGTTTAACACTATTTGATTTTAAAATTGATTTGGTTTATGTAACAAAATTTTATTTTTCTAGATCTCTGCTTTAAAGGGAATCTAGTTGGAGTCGTGATCTATTTAATTAATTTTCAATACAGGAGAACCTCAGAATAAAGACCTCCTTGAGGCAAGAAGAAAACTCATCATAGGGAGATGTTTTTTATTAAGTCTATTTTATAATGTTAGGTCATGAGTCTATTTTTATGTTAAATAATCGGTCTTTATTTACACTGACACCTGCAATACAAGTAAGGGAAGAGTTATAAACAAATTGATAGAAAGAATTTCATATAAACTGTTACAGCGACATTGTAGATATGAATTATCACACAGCTTGCAAGACCAGATGTTATGCAGGTTGTAAAATTATCAAGTATCTTGGTTAAAGAAAGCTTCACTGATTTGTCAGCTGGGATTTCGTTTTCTATCACTAGACCATAAACATCACCTTATTAGCAAAAGGTTGGAAGCAATTTCTGTAGTTGGGTAAATGTCAGCAGGAGGTACCCTTCATTATGGGTAAAATGTCATGTGGCTGTTCTGTGCATACGTTTGTCAGTTTGATTTAAGGAGGGTTAGATTTACACAGATAAGGATGTTTTCTTTTATTCTGATTTTTTTGAGTGCTTGCCCTTTGCTGTTTCCATGGACTTGACTTCAACTCCTCCCAGCAACCTTGGTACACTTCATTAAAAAAACAAACAAACAATATCAGCTCTTTTTAATGAGGGACATATTTACAATACATCAAGTGACTTTCCCCAAAGCAACATATGAGCAATTTTATTGGAGTCAATCAGTGCAATGAATCTAGTGATACACTAAACCAGTTCTAGAATGAATATCGTCAACTAAATGAATGACCACAGTGTGTCTAACATTCCCCAGGCTCCTAGGGACTGAATGAATGATCAACTTAGGTTGAATCAATTGATAACAGTTGTTCTGAAGAGGGCATGGGGTTGTAATGGGTTGTGCCTGTTTTGGGTTGTTGTTAGTCATTAAATAGAGGTAGTCATAATTTGTGGTTTTATGTAATAACAGCAATTCTTTATTTGATATTAGATCTTAAATTGGAAGTGTTCATTACTGTTCGAATCTTTATCCAGAAGTTCTACTATATGTAAAATATTTTTCTTAATATTGTCATCCCCCTTGATATTTTCATTTTTAAACTTTTAAAATTTTACTCAAAAGCAAAAAAAATTCTGTCTTGCTGATATTTCAGTTTCTCCTGTTGTTGATATTTTTCAGGCCCCTACACCAGACCCTTGCATGACTTAGCCAAAAGCTTGAGGCAGAAACAAACTTTGTCCTCCACAAGGCATAAATTTTATGCTTTTGTGGCTGGCTTGCTCAAGTAAGTAGGCAATGAAATGAAAAATCCACAGAGCTACTGTCTAGAAGGAGATTTTGGATTGTGGTACTTTTAATACACTGACCAATGGCCAATGAGAGACTGTTTATCTTTCCTGTTTAAAACTATTGATGCTTATTTATTTAAGATATTTATGTCCCAGCTATTTTTAGATACCACGTATAGATCACACAAACAATTTTACATTTGTGTTATGATTAAAAGAGTTTCTGCTTGTTGTCTGAGTTTCCAGCTATTGATTTATTATTCTCAATAGTAATTTTCATCAGTTCCCGCTTTTGTACAAAATTATGATAGTTTTAGCTCGGCCATGAGAGATCTCATAGGTTTTGATGCAATATTGTTACACTTGCTTTTTGTTTAAATAGTAGGGAAAATGATGTTGCAAAAAAAAAAAGAACAGAGAGATAAGAAAACCATCCTAGTCTTGGCCCAGAGAAGAACATTGAATCTATTTTGACGATTTGCCCATCTTTGCAGTCTCCGTCTTCTTGACTTTTGGCTTGGCTATGTGCGATGCAAGGAGAACCTGGTGTCCAGGGTGTATCACGACGACGCCTGCCTGCGCGCCTCCCTCAAGGGAATTCTGGAACAGTCCTACAGCAGTCTGCTGGTGGCCCTGCAACCACTGGCAGTGCTCCCCTTCCAGTTGGACTATGGACCAATCACTACCATCGTCATGAGCGATAGCATTGTTTCCATGACAACTAGTATAACCAGCTTTGAAAACACTCATGTAGGTGTAATCTTTTCATGTGTCTCTTTGTCTCTTTAATTTACAGACTGTTTTTGTATTTTTGTGTTTTTGTGTTTTTTTGTTTTAATTTTTAAACTTTCTTACTTGACAAATGACAGTGATGAGATTAATATTTTTTAATTTAATGGAAATACATTTTGCATCCATAGACCAATAAATATATACTGAAAACAAGTAGCCCACATTTCTTTTTTTACATTTTTTATCCTTTTGTTTTTCAACACTTCTTTATTATTATTTTTTTTTTCTTAGGAGAGGGGGATCAGGGTATGAGTTGGAATTATTTGTCATTTTTATTTACCAGATAAGCCACAATATGCACTTATCTCTCTTTCTCTCCCCATCTTTCTCGTCTCTTTAAGACTTTGGCCGGTGGTCAGAATTTAGCTAGTAGTCCTGTGATTGAAGAGGTGACTGAACCAGACTTGGATGCAGCTGACCCCAAGACGCCATCAGCACCAATGCAACCATCTGAACTACAACAGCAACCGCAATCCCAGCAGCCGCCAGCATCTGCCACCCCACCGGTTGCCCCAGCCACCACTAGCACCATCCCCGTCCCAACACCCCAGACCGCAACTACCACTGTCGACAAGACAATTGCGACCCCGCCAGTTTTATCTAGCTCAACCACGACGACGACCAACACAGCGCCTAGCTGGAAATCCAGTCTCTCCAACGCGTTTGCCAGTATGGCGGCCCGTATTGGATCATCCTCTGCGTCGTCATCTGCTAAGGAAAACCAGAAGAGAAAGAAAAATGTCTCTGAGAGTGAAAAAGGAGATACGCAGAGTGCAGCTACTGAGCTCCAGCAAGAGGAGAAAGCTCAAGAGACAAAGGTGGAGGACAATGAGACGGGAAAAGGTAAAGGCCGAAATGGAGAGGGGACACTTTCGGTCGATGTTCCCAACGTCTTTCCCCTCCCTGCTGTAGTGCAGGACCATAGCGCCAAAGCTGCAGTGCCGTTGGTTGAGGAGCCAGAGAAACAGCTGATGCCTCCCAAGACAATTTCAGTTGATGATGATGTTGACACAGACTCTAACCTGTGCCCTAGTGAATTGAAGCCGTACACAGATCTGTTCATACAGGAGGATACTGACATTGACTTTCCTAACAGTGCACCCAGTGCAGAGCAAATGACAGAGTTGAAGTTGTATGAAGACAGAGTAAAGAGATTTGACCAGCCCATCAAGATAGCAGACACTTCTAAGATCCATTGCCTGGAAAATGTGAAAGTTATTAAACAGGACAGTCCTTCCAAAGTGAAAGAACTGAAAGGGAAAGCTGAAGTTGTTAATGAGGTGAAAGAAGAGAAGTGTGAGATGAAGGAAATTGCCAGTCATTCAAAGACGCCTGTAACTGGCACCAAACCATCGAAGTCTGCCCCTTGTCTGTCAAACCCTGCCCCAAAACCAGTTACTTCAACCACTGCAAACACTACGAATAACACCGCAAGTCCAAATACTGCACCATCGCAAAATACACCTACTCCTCCAACCCAGACTGCAGATGCCAAACCCAAAAAATCCAGATCTGGTTTCAGCATCCTTTCTTTCTTCGACCGCATACTTCTCCCATACGAGAAAAGCAAGAATAGTGCAGCAGAATCTAAGAAGGATCAGGCAGAAGGAAAGTCACTACCTAAATCTGCTGAAATTGCTGATGACCTGAAGATTGCCCGGGCTGATTTGGTCAAGGAGACTTTGTGCTCCTATAGCAATTCAGAGATGTCTATGAATCTTTGCGATATTGCAAATAAAGGTGAACAAAAAGGAGAAGAGAGCATTGATTCTGATAACCGCAGTGTAAGATCAACACAGAGCCCCCAAATTATCAGCAACGAGGGCATCTTCACTAATCCACTCTCGGACGTATCACTGAGCCAGTCTGACCCAAAGCCAGATCATGGGTCGCCCCCTAAAGCGCATCTACCAGAAAATGAGGTTGGAACATCCCCACCAAAGAAAATAGAAGTCCGTCCCGAGATGTGTAGCCCAGAGTATGAGACAAATTCATTCAAAGAGACCCCCAAGTCCGTAAGTGATCAGGAGGATAGTGAAAAGACCCCCACCAGGGACAGAAGATCTGAGAATCAAATGAGAGGTCTAGAAGACAATAACAATGCAGGCATTGATCACAGAGAGGAAGATGGCAGCAATAAGAAAGTTTTGGAGTGTTCGAAAAGCGAAAGAACCACTTCATCCGGGGAACACATTGTTAGAATAAGAGCTCAGAGCAGCAGTCCAGCTCCACGAAGATCAAAATCGATGCCAAAGCGTTGGACCATCCAAAATCCTGATACCAAAAAGATTATCAAAGAGGAGAAAGAGATCAACTGCAAGGTGGTCACCACGGCCGGTGCTGTCCGCAATAAAATGGCTGAGAATTTTACCCGGCCCAGGCCATTTTCAATGTACTGCGATTTTGATTTTGGCTCTTCTGAAAGTCTTCCAAGTCACAGCAGCAGACCTTTATCAATGCACGACTCTCCCTTTGATGCACTTATTTATGGCCGTCGCGAGTCGCTGGGAAGCAGCAGTACTTCCTCTTCCAGAACATACTCTGCCCTGTCTCTGGCCATCAATAACTCTACAGATCTCAGCAGTGGGGCTAGCCATGAAGGCTCCCCTCTTCGGAAAATAGAACCCAAAGAGAGGACCTGTCAGCCCACCGATAACGGAGACGAGCAGGATAAGAAAGAAGTTGACCAGAAAGTCGTTCGCAAGAAACACAAGTCTGAGAGTGAGGCCTCAGAGGCAAAAACCAGCAGGGCATCACGTAGGGCCATCTACTGGCCTGAGGACGAAGTTGAGACAGACAAAATTATCCAGCTAGGCGCTGATGTGAAAGCTGAGCAGGCTCAACCTGAGAAGGAGGATGAGGTCTTTCTTGGCCGCGCACAGGTGTGTGGCGAGACTGTGTCCACTCTGAAACCTGGGGCTGGCACTGAGGGGGAGAGGAGCTGGGAAGGCTCTGCCAGTAGCACTTCGTCTGATGGCAGTGAGAACAGGAAGCTGGCGGCCTTGGAAGTTGGACAAGCCTGTCTGTGGGATGGAAAAACAGGCGATTTTTCTGCACCCGACTTCAAGTAAGAAGGCACTGTTGTGCATGACAATTTTTTGTTTTTTTTGTTTTTTCCTTCCTCCTTTTTTTTCCCCCCACAAAAGTAGTGAAACTCTGTTAACTGAGCATTCTTGTCAGCTTGCAAGAAAGTTAACTTAGCTACTTGTATTGAGATGTTAATGCTGTATATTTAAGTTTCTATTTAAAATCTTCAGTATTTTTTAAACTGTTATTTGCATTAATTTGTAATTTATTCCACAATTTATCTGAACATGCCAGGGAAGTATGAATAAAAATGACAATCTTCACTTGAAGATGGTAATGTAATTGTTTGAGCACAAGATCTGTCATGGTTATTTTTCATTTTGAATTCTCCCTCCTCCCTCGTCCTCTTGACTTTTGTTACTTGTAATCAGCCATGACCAAAAGAATGGCAATGTAACCACCACAAAAAGGCCCTTTTAGTTTTGTCACAATCGTTTGAAAGTGTTTCTTTTTTTAGTTGTTTTTTTTGCTCCTTTCGGCCTTTACTTAAACAAAAAAAAAGTATATAAAGACCTATAATTTGGACGTATTCAACAACTTTAGGACTTAGTCAGCTCTCAAGGGTATCTCAAGGTCCAAATGGTCAAGGTTCAAATGGTCAAAGTCCAAATGGCCTGTACTTATACATTTAAAAAAAAAACCCAACAAAACCCAAAAGAAACAAAACAAAATAAAAAAAACAAAAAATACCAACACAAAGACAAAAATAAAAATAAAAAAACCCCAAGAAAACAACCCTCTAGATTTCTGTTAGAATTTGTGTCAAATAAGTCACCAATTTTTTTTTTCTTTATAGATTATTGAACAGATTATCAATGAAGACTTGCATAAAAAATGTTTGCCTCCTTTCTGCTTACATCAGACCACAGTATCATCTGAATTATAATCATCTCACTAAAACAAATGTTTCTTTTTTTCAGATATGTAATGACTCTTTGCCCATCTGCCTTGGATTCTGGCAATCCCAGCCAGCTGTCGTTTGAGGAAGGTGATTACTTGCAGGTAGGATACCTTTCATAAAGTTCACACGGTCCTTTCTATAAGTACCCGTAATAATGTTACTATGTTTGAGAACACTGATGTTTGATGTGTATTTATTGAATTGTTTGAAATGCTATTGCTGAGTCCCTAAGTGGTTAAGTTACCTTAGCCTTGTTGGGGTATTTAATTGTCAATTAGGGGTGTTGGCTAATGACAAGGCTTAACCCTTTCAGTGCCAATCAATGATATTCGGCGAGGTTGATCAAACATTTTACTGCCATAAGCCTGATAATATCATTTTATTCCCCTCTTTGTTGAAAATTTGTAAGGGGCTTGTATGGGGAGTGAAATCAACGTATTTTACCTTTCTGTCAAAGGAATTGTGACTTTTTTTCTTCTTCTCGTAGGTGACTGTTCCTTTAACCCATAATTTAAATAAAATTTCTGTGAAAAATATGTAGAGCAGAAATATTTATATCCATATTTCGATCATTTTATCTATAATTTATGCCTGTCCGCCTGCCAAACATCTCTTTTTCCCCCATCTAGTTGTTATTCTCCCTAGAGTACTCAGCATTTTGTATTGTTTCGTTTAAGTATATTGTTGTTGGTTTTTTTATTTTTGTTTTTAGTTTGTTGTCTTTTTTGGACTCTCTTAATCTTTGCAACTTTATTCTGCAACCTGTAGGTCCTGGCAAAACTAGATGATCAGTGGCTCTTCTGCACCAGCGGTCACAAAGAGGGCCTGGTCAAGTTAGACAATGTCCGTCCTGTGTCAGACGACGAAGTTTTCCACAACCCTTCTGATACTACCTACCATTAAAGGAAGATCTGGAAAAGTGTGAGGGCTTTCATCTCATCTCTTGTGAAGTAATGGAGGGACGTGGTTGATAAATAATGCATCTCTACACGGCGCATTTTATTGTTGGTTTTACAAAGGACACTGGACAACTGCCTGGAGTATTTGGGGAACTTTTCTCTTTTAGCTAGGAAATACAATTGTTCTTGTTGGGTTAGGTTTTGTTGTTTTTTTGTTTTTTGTTTTTTTTTGCTTTTGTTTGTTTTTACTTTTTTTTTTTATTATTATTATTCAATTTCCCTCCATTGCATTCTCTTTTACTGGCATTTGAATAATGATAACATTGATTTATGATATACAATGAGATATATTGAAATCTCCCATTTAATTTGTTTTTTTTTTTCTATTGCTTTTTATTGTATTACAATTTAATCTTATGAAAAATGCAATTTGCAAAACTGCTAATTACATTGCCGGTTCTATTATTACATTTTATGTCAAGGATAATTTCATGCTAGTCATCCAAGAAGATTCCTTTGCAATATTTATTTTCCTATGACCTGCAGGTTATGATGAATCGTTAATTTTACACTTGATTGTGACATGCTTATTACAGTTGTTCACAAAAACTATGACAAGCACTATCATTTGCTGGTACTAAGTGTTTAGGCTTTTGCTGAAATTTCTTCTACTCTATCTGTTTTCTCATTTATTTATTTTTTCTTTTAATTTATGTATTTCAACCAAAGAATTACAATTCTGATCTAAGATATAATCTTCATAGCATTTTCCTCTTTTTTTTTTTTAGTGGGAAAAAAAAGGGATAAGTGTAATTCTTTCCCTTTTTAGCATCATGAATTTAATCATGAATTACCATTATTTTGAATTTGCATTTTTCCCCCTCTTTAAAATATGGCAAGGAAGAGGAATGTTGATGGATACATTTTTTTTTGTTTTTTTGGGTGGGGGTTGAGAATAGCAAGTAAGTAGAAATGCCATTTATTGAAAGAGAATAGGCATCACATCTTCACAAAGCTGTTGTCCAAAATATAAAATCAAACTTGGTCCCTCACACAAAGAAGCGTTCTTACAAAGGAAAAACGCTGGACTGCCACATATTATTCCAAGAGATCAGGATCTGTTTTCTAAGGACCAATTGATTTTCTTTTCATTAAAAAAAAACAAGAAAAAACAACTGAAATGTCTCATCATGAGAATTTCGAAAGACAAACGAAGTGGTATAAAACTCATTTTTGCCATTTTTATGCTCTCTTTCATTTGTTTTTCTTTTATCTTTTAAGTGTTTGTTATCAGGGAATAGATTTTCCTTCAATAAATAAATATGTGGCAGGAAAATCAAAACCCCATGACGGAGGAAAGCATGTCTCATTTGTACAGTGATATCTTCCGTTTTTTGCCTCGCCTCTTTGTCCTCTCTTTCTATGTGTCTCTCTCGCCATCACCCTCTCTCACCTTCTCTCCCTCCCTCCCTCCGTCCCTCCCTGTCACTCTGTCTGTCTCTCTCTCTCTCTCTGTGTCTCTGTCTGTCTGTCTGTCTGTCTGTCTGTCTGTCTGTCTGTCTGTCTGTCTCTCTCTCT
>JBCJKE010110652.1:0-11019 GCA_039654525.1 Melibe bucephala
TATTATTATTATTATTATTATTATTATTATTATTATTATTATTATTATTATTATTATTATTGTTATTATTATTATTGACTTACTGACTTATTGCTAACATAGTTGTCCTCTTTGGATATCTCTGAGTCTTTCATAGAAAACATATGTAATATACTATCAATTTAATGTGCAGGTGTTGGTGTTTCATTTTTTAAGCTTTTGTTATTTATACTGAGATTTGTATTACACTAAAAACCCAAAGGTAAGAATATATTCAATGCGGCTTTTGTAGAAAGCATTTGAGATATCCAGGTTTACATTGAGACTATGGAATGACTGAGAGTGAATCCTTTCAGAAATACAACATTAGATAGTTTGATTCAAGTATTTAGGGGACTGTTGAATCCTCATCTTTTTACCTACTCTCCTTATCTTTATCTCAAATGTAATAAATATAAACATATTTGGCATAAGAGTAAAGATCCTAAAAATGTAGGTATACAAAAAAGAGGATGAGAAGAAAATATAGAAAACACACATACATACATAAAAAAACAAGAATAATGTGACTTCTTCTGTGGTTGATGAAAAGCATTTGTCTTACAATGTATATTTAATGTTAATCTACAAACCTCTAAAGTATTTGTTAACCAAACATTAAAATCAATTTGAAGCTGAATCTGAGGCCTAAGGCATAATTTGCTCCACATCAAAAGCCCATTTATTTTTCAATTTTTGTCTTTCTCAGAATCTTACATCTGATGTCATTTTTCACCGGCCGGATGATCCTCTAGATTATCTCATAAAAGAAGTGCAGAATATGAAACAGCAGAAAGAAGCTGAGAAGTCATCAGGAAAATAAACACTTCTTTAAATTAGTTTATGCCATTTTAATAAGAATTAATGTGTGCTTCTCTTTAAGGTGTTTGGTTGCTGTTTTCTTGAGAAAATGTGTTCCTGCAAATGCTTTTAAAAATGATTATGTTTAATTTTTCATGATGCTTTCTGTAAATTTCAATCCATTTTTGCATATGCCATAATTCTGTGATAATGTTATGTTTATATTTTACTTTATAATATAGCCTGAAAAAAGAGCAATATCTATTTAAGATTCTTAATTCTTAAGAAAAAGGATGATTCAAGATTCCAAAATATGTCCGTCTTTAAATGTAATGCAGTTCAAGCTTGTGTTGGAACAGCATTGAAAATATTCTTTAAACTCATTTATATTTGCTTCATCTAGGCGTTATATATAATATGTACTTTTCCATATTTCTGTGCATATGACTTCATACCCTATGTTTGTCTGTATTATTAAATGTAGGCCAAAATACTAGAAATACTCAGTTTGTGAAAATTCAATACTTTGTTTCTAATATGTTTTTTTAAATAAATTATTCACATATGAATGTGGTTTTCTGAATAGTTTAAAAAGTGTTTCACCATATTTAATTCACAGTAAGGGAATTGGATTTGTATAATGTAAATTTTTAGTTGATCAATATTTGATTGAGTATTGCTTGGCTTTAAGAATAACAAGAGAATAGGTTTTTATAATCAGTTCAGTTCATCCAACAAGTTATCTATTCAAAGGTTAAGAAAAAAAAAGTTTAGTATGTTCAACTCCGAACTGATCTTTCTCAAAATAATTTAAAGTCAGTACATCAGATATATACTGCATTAAAAATCTTAAAAAGCAATACCAGTGCATATGTTTTTGTTCAAGATATCTGGTCAAAACATAATATGCCTAACACTTATAGAGAGGCTATTGAATGCAAAACATGCATTTACATATATCTTTTATTGTGAAAATATCAAAATATTTTGTGTATATCTCTTACATTATAGTTTGCTTTTTTATTAAAGGACTTTTGTTATGAGATTACATATATCAAGCTACATTGATTTTGTAATTTATGTATATACTTCATTTGAACTTTAAATGTGCATTGTTCACATGTACCAATCAAAGTTGATGTAAACTAATATACAACCAAAATGATAATGACTGACAACAGTATTATGAGTTTCTATTTGATTCTAATTCTAAATAAAGAAATGAATCAACAGGGCGCTTTTGATATTTTATTCTATTTTTAATATTAATTATTCATATCATTTGAGCATGTCCAAAATGTTTGCATATAATGAATAGCAAGCAAATGATATACATGTATACACTTCACAATGACATAATGAAGGCAGTTGTTGATCTTTAGAAGTGACAAAAAAAAGTAGGGCACTTGAAGTTTTCATCGCTTTAAAAAAAGTATTCAATACTTAGTTGCAACTTTTTACATTTTGTTGTGTTGCATTCTCAATCATAAAGTATTTAAATTTTACATTAAATGATTATACATACATATTTTCTGTGTGTCTGTATGTAGGCATGTATGCATGATTGTTTTGTATGTATGATCAGAATTGTATAGCATGTGCTTAAAGCTTCACTTAAAAATCAATACTCAGAAACAACTGAGACAAGTCAGATCGTTTTCATCTATAAGAAAAAAATGAAGCTGACATAAAATTCTAAATTTGGACACAACGGCTAAACTGAAAAGTTTTTTTCTTTTAAAAATCCAAAGATAAAAACATTTAAAGTCACATCAAAATCCATAATTCTTTCATAATCACAGCATTGCGTAATGCAAGCTTGATTTTTACCACACAATAAATCATTCTGAGTTTTCATCAAATCATTCACACAAACATAAATATTTAATTTTTAACACACTTCAAAACAAATGCTGTATATTTAGCAGACTGTTTATATACTGCAAGATTTTTGATGCAAAGGTATGCCTGGACTATGATAGCCTTAAAAAATCTCTAGATCTTGACCAAGCCCTTACTATCTGGTCTCCCTTGATATCATATGGGTTTAAATGAGGCTGTGAATTATTCAAAATTTGATCAAAGATGAAATGAAAAAAGTTACAATAGGTTTTTCTCTGTCTTGATTTTACAACATATCGGTAATTCAGATCAGATGTCAGTGAGATCATTACCTGAGTAATTAAGAGGTAAAGAATGATGGTTGAAACTTGTTTGGAAATTTGTCATCCCTTTGGCTCGATCAGTTCTAAATTCTTTGGTTTTTTTGTTGTTTTTTTTATTAATACAGACTAACACATCATTGGTATTTTTTTCACTGGTCCAACAGTGCCTGCAGTTTTTGTGGGGTATGCATAATAGTGTCATTTAATATTGATAAACAAAATCAGTTATATGAGAAATCATTAAAATCTGGCCATTAGCTCTAATCCAAACCATACTCATATTTTGCAGAGATTTTATTTTAATGGACATTTCTAAAGAAATAACTTTCAAAGATTACAAACTTGTAAAAAGTTTCTATAACCAAATTTTAACATATAATATATATGTGTCAAATGCTAATATTATGGTGCTAATCTGTAAGGAATATGGAGAAAAATAAACAAACCCATCACCCATCACCAAAAACTAACAGAAAAGGAAAATATGTAGTAGTAACTGTTTTTTTTATTCAGATAAAAAAGTGGATTAATTGACATATTCAATCCCTCTAGTGACACCTTACAAAGTAATTAAAATTTTAAAACATCAAGTACATCAAATAAAAAAGCATAAAAATGAAAGTTAATAAAAATTGAAGTATGACATAGTGAAAGTAATGAACAAGCAGAGTAGCATATAAAACTAACCACACTTTGCAATGAAACCCTGTTGATTTTAGCTTTCAGTGCCAGGGCCACTATGTCTTTCACACTACTAAAGAAATAACACTAACAACAGTTTGAATATAATATATGTTAGAACATATCACAGTCATCTCAAATCAAATAATTCTCAAATCATTAAAAAAAAAAATGAAGCTGAAATTGAAATTGAGTACAATTCGTGCAGTTCTATATACGAGTATACAAATCTTGATTTTATGGCATAAAGTAGGTGTGACAAAAATTCTAAAGAATGTTATGACAATTTGTTAAATAAAACACCATGATATTTAGAGCATAAAAATGAAGAACGAAAACCCCTAAAAATAAACCCCAAAATAAAAAAACAAATAAACATTGTTTCAACACAGTTAAACCTGTTATAAAGATCTTATAATGAGCTGCTTTGATACTTAGAATTTTATTAACCATAACAATGAGAACATTATAAAAGACATAAATAAATATTAATGAATTGTTTTATATTTCAAGATGCTGCTCAGATGATTTATGATGCAAGATTGGTCAGAAACTTGAAGTGAGTTGATCTCAAACACACTTCCATACAAAAACACTGAAGAGAAAGGAAAATAAAAATAAATGAGTGATTATTCAATAATGTTTAAAGAATTAAAATACTTCCATACATGAACATCTATTATCCAAGTGCAAAAAAATATTAACAGTCTTTTTATATTGAGGAAAAAAAACAAAACATAGGAAATTTTAACTAAGAACATAAAAGTGGATGATGTTTTCATTTTCCTTTTACATGGAGACCCTATATGAACACAAAACAGGATGGGGTAGGGACTTTTAATGAGTGTCACTAATACTTATATACTGGAGCTCTGAAATAACAATACCCTTTTAAATTCGTTAGCATTAACGTTTATTTCAAAATCCTGTTACTCTTCTGAATTTTTAACTTACCAACAGTCATCTCCACCTGTACTGACCAA
Organism: Melibe bucephala; assembly: GCA_039654525.1. NCBI lineage: Eukaryota > Metazoa > Mollusca > Gastropoda > Nudibranchia > Dendronotidae > Melibe > Melibe bucephala. Next base: position 4,649 of record JBCJKE010110652.1, read on the forward strand.
ATGACGATCATCACACATAAATCTCACATTGGTCACATGGGCTGAATGACCCCTATATTGCTTATGTTCAGCCTGAAACAACAGAATAAGAATTGATAAGTTTAAAATAACAAAACTATTTATATTGCTAAAATATATACCTTTAGCAAAATTTAGAAAATGAATACTTTTTGCATTACTTTAAGAGTTGAAAGTGCATAAAATTCTTACTTCACTACAGTAGAATCCTGTTATAACGAGAAGGAAGGGACCGGCGCGAAAAAGCCGTTAAAGCAGGATTCTTGTTATAAGGGATCTAGTGAAAAATTCAAGGGAATAATAAAGTAGGCCTAATCTATGAGTTTGGTGTTCATTTATTTCTCTTTGTTATCACCAGTTGATTTGGACGCCATCATAAAAATCAAATCAGGTTTGTTTTGTTCTTTTCTCTGGTGCTAGCGATACTGACAGCTCCACGTTGGCAATCAAAAAAGAAAGATTTGTAATTAGTCTAGTTCTAGGCCTAGGCTAGACCTAGACCTAGGCTAAGTCACCTGCTGTGTTGATCCCCCATATCCATACCATGGCCTTTGCCCATACCCTGCGGTGCGGACCGTGTGCTTGCCCGTATTTGCGTGTATACGGTCACAGCACTGTGACTGTGATCTCTCCACCCCTCTCCCCTCTCCACCCCGCATCGGAAGAGTGAGAGTGAGAGGCACTGTTGGCATGCGATGCGTCCTGCTTATCTGCTATTGCTACAACCGCCCCTCCCCCCTTTTCAGTCACTGTTGACACATGTGGAGTCTCCCTTTCTAAACTTTGTTTCGCTAAGCCTAGATCACCAAGGTGCTCGGCGACGTCTTATTTATTGGTCCATTACAATGTATTAATTAGTGTTATTATTTCTATGCACTATGCTCAGCCGCAGCAATATTCCGTTATAACTGACTCGCGTGTCTGTCTGATTGCACTATAGCAGTATTTTATTTACAAAGATAAAAAAAGGACAAAAACCGGGGTTCTAGAATAGTGCCTTTATAACCGACTTCTCGTTATTTCAGGACTCGTTATAAGTGGACTCTACTGTACTCTCAGATTCATTTTTTTACATTCACTTCTGAAAATAACATTATAGTTGGTCTCTGCCATAGGATAAATAAAGATCAAACAAATTCTTTTTCCAGACACGCTGAAAAGAAAATTTTACTCACAAACTTCTCCACAGAAGGAAACTTAAACAGCTTGACTAATCCAAAGTCATCTCCAGTTGCCAAAGCATTGCAAAGATGGGAAAGATGAGCGCAATTCACATCAGCATTCTGTGAGCTTTGGGGCCATATGCCAAGGACCTCACGCCCAACGACACTACAGAGCAAATGATAAATGTGTATATAAGTAGACAAGATAACATCTAAATTTTTGTTTACTTTTATTTTTTTCAAATGATTGAATGCTGCCACATAATATACTTTATAATACTAAATTTAATAGTAAAATTAGAAGTATATTCCCAAGCAAAAATAATAAGTTATATTTGAGTTCTTATTGTACTCTATAGTGACTGTATCTGTTTTCTTCATTTTTTTTTTCTCTACTAGAGCCCATACATCTGTTTCTGTTTCATATGAGTGAAAAAAAATATGTTTGGCAAATTAATCTGTTGGACTTGTATTCTATTATGGTGAAAGTCTGTTATAATGAGACATGTTGTTTGAAAGGAAATTTTTTGTTATTCCTGAGGTCTCATCATTTCACTCTACTGGGAAATAACAAAATACTCAAACCATAATTGTGTGGAGCTTGATGGAATGTCATATATGTGACATATTTCATCATTTGATCTTGTCATGATATTTAAAGCTTTAGTAATTTAAACTAAAGTTTCAATGGAAATTCGCTTTTTCTCTTAGACTCAAATTGAATTCATTTTGTCTTGAGTGCAGAAGATAGAGTAATGATACTAGAAACAGCAGAATATTGTATTACAAGAACTTGTAGCCAGAGACTAGAATCTAGTACATGTAGATCTAGGCCTATTCTTGACCAGTGAGTTACAATACCATCTGCCATGTTACGATGGCAAAGTGTGGCTTAAGCTAATTGATTGAATCTTACAAATAACAATCTATGTCATTAAACATTTATATAAAGAAAGGCCTGACCTTGTCCATGTTGACCAGGTGATTTTACTGGTACTGTTTTCATCTTTCACAAGACTGCCCTCTGGAACTTTGTACACCTGGTTTACATAGGCTCCTGTGCATACCTACAAGCAAAAAAAAAAAAAAATGTATGGCATGATATATATCATACATTTTCACATCATATTCAGGCATAGATCACGGTGAATATGATCAAATAAAATTTGACTGGCATCAAGTAAAATAACTTCAAAGTAAAAAAGCTATCATGTCCTAAATATCTGAGCATGAAAACGTGCATTTTATTCTTAACCCAAACACTCATAAAACAAAAATCTTACTCTGATGTGGGAGCCATCTGCTGAAAAATCTAGATTTTGAATAAAGCTAGCTATTCCTTTGCAAAAGCCAACACGATTGAGACTGGGTCCTTGTGTAAGGTCGTAAAAATCAACATAGTTGTCATCTGATCCTACAGCCAAAAGTTTTCCATTTGGACTGAACCTGTGATTGGAATGAACAAAAAAAAGAAAAAAAAAAAAGTAAAAGTAAAAGTAAAAATCATGTAAGCAAATGTTGTGCAGAATGGTTCAAGATGCTTGCTTACTCCTTTTTCTTCAATTCGTACTATAGAAGAATATTTCTTTTACATCTTGAAAATCCATGTATAATGTTCTTGGTTTGTCTGTGCTCAATGTGTTGTACTCACCTTCTACATCTAATTACAACTAGAAGCAATTGTCAGAGGGAAAGTGCAAATGCCTAATGTCATCAAAGGTGCTTATGGTACCTGATGTCATTAATAGCTCCAGCTCTGTCTCGTTTTCTGCCCCACAGCTTCAAGCCAGATGTTGATAACACCAGAAATTCTCCTGTCTTTAAACCAACGGCAATCATTTCACCATCTGGGCTGAAGTTCACGGACCTTGCAGCTCCAATATCCAACTTTGCCACCAATGACTGGGAAATAAAAGTATAAACCAAAATAATGCAAGGAATTAAATCAATTTCAGTCATAGTGTATATGGTAATATACATTTGAGAGAATGTCCTCTAAGAGCATGGTCTAGCTAAGGGCTTGATTTTAGCATATAACAGAGTTTTCTTTATGCAATAGATACCACCTAACAAAATGGCACATCCTAGTACACACCATTTGAGTAGAAGTGGTAAATGTGTTACATTAAAAAAAAAAAAATTCACTCATGCAATACGTTCATAAATCCATGAAACAGTGAAGAAGGTCTGTCGCATGTGGAATTAAAATGGATATCATGAAGTGAACAGATTTGTCTTCTTTAACAGTGTGTAGGCTCATTAAAGAAAGGCTGTTAGATTTTACTAATTTTGGCCTTTCTCATTTCCATTGGAATCATACACCATGCTAAGACTAGGACAAGGAAGGCGTATTCAAGAAACTGTCATGTTGGAAGGCAATATCTCACATCAGGAAATTGCTAGAATACTAAATTGCAGTTAAACCACCATTGGACGTCTGCTTAAATGACATGAGGAACTGGAAAGATCCGGGATAGACCAAGTAGTGATCAGCCATGAGTAACAACTAAGGCCCAGGATCATTACATTTTAAATAGACACATGCAAGATTGCCTTCTATCAGTGGAAGATACAGGTGCAGGTGGAAGAATGATGGGAAGACAGCACAAAGTATCATGTGTCTGCTGACATAATCAGATGTGTTACATTGTTTCTTTAATGATTATGTCACTTTTAAAAACATACCTTTCACCATATTTTCATTCAGTGTTTGTGTAATAGTGAATAAATGTTATGATCTTTTAAATGTAAGACTACAAAAACAATTTTAAAATTTATATGGAACAACAATTTTTAAAACCAAAAAAGAGGATAGTTTCTTTTGCAGTTCTGTATATTTCACTTATAATTCGGATGTAAGAATTTTAGATTTGCAATACCTTTGAAGGAATGTCCCAAAGTCTCACAGTGCCATCATAGCTTGCTGTGATGAATTTGCCCATAGTTGGGTGACGGTCTAGGCCCCAAACTTCTCCCTCCGCATGGCCAGCAACGATCACGTGGACGTTGCCTGATTTCTCTGTGATCTCCATGACACTGTTTTCCTTTGTTCCCACCAGAATTTTACCCTGGAATAGAAAAAAGATTTAAATAAAATGCAGGCCTATTTGTAGTCCATATCATAGCTTAATTTAATTTGTCAAAATCTGTAATTTCATATGGATCACGATAAAGATGTAGCAAAAAAATTAAATGGCATTGAAGATAAAACAAGACAATAAATAAAAGCATTATTGGCTACACAAAAGAATCCTACAATATTAAAAAGCCATAATCCTCCATTTTGTTGTTTAACAGCTTTACTTTTTTCATTTCTCAAATTATTATTTTCCTGCAAATACATAAATACAACAAAACTAATAGTAATAAAATATTCAGCCTCTCTCACATCCTCCAGTTTATTACATTTATTCTTCTCCTCAACATCAACATCATCATCATCGCCGTCGTCATTGTCGTCGTTGCCGTTGTCATCGTCGTCTTCGTCATTGTCATCGTCATCGTCATCATCATCATCATCATCTTCATTATACAGTAATTATCCATTGTCAAAAGTACCATAGATACAGATTATGTGTAAAAAACAAATACAAAAGAAGAAACAAAACAAAGCCAACAAAAAAGAAAAAAAACCCCAACAAAACAAACAACAAACAAACAAACAAAATGAACAAACTCCAACACCCAAACACCAAACTATCTTCTAATGAATATTGCTATGGTCATACAATTCATGAAAACAAAAAGCTTACTTTTGCTCGACAGACTGATTTAATAACATCAACTTTTGAGCTATTTTCTTTGAGTGGAAAGGCTCGGCATCTTTTCATTTCTTGATCCCAAAGTTTGATTGGCCCGTTTTCCTTTGACCTTAAAATTTGACAGGAAAAGATATTGTAACAAACCAAGGAGAGGAGTATTAATGATGGAAACAAAGAGAAGGCATTGTAAAGAGGTTTAGTTTCTTTAAGTGCTTTGCAAACATTACAGAATCCCTTATTTTTTCACTGAGGGAATTTACACTATACTAGAACATTCCTTTAAACAATTTAATTGAAAACTTTGCTGTTAACGTTTTGAGGAGATGAATAGGACTTAAAGGAAAAAATTATGCATAACTGATAAGAAAGTCTTTATGTTTCATTTCTAATCTTATTCTTACATATATTGTTTGTTATACTTCAAGTCTATTTTAAATTTCATGATAAAAAGTTTTAAACTACCTTTTGTACAATATTCGTTGAGGTATTTGTGTCATCAAATTTATACAGTCTGCGAACTTACGGCACTTCCTTTCCTCCTGTTAAAATCAGTCCGTCCCTTAATGTTGTGTACATCGTGAAAACTGGACCCGAATGAGCTTTCTGTACGACACGAGTCAGCGTCGTGTCTTGCCAGACATAAACATCCCCACTCATGGCACCAGTGTAAGTCACATTGTTCTGTTGGAAATACATGTGATGAGAACTCTTAAAATCTTTAAAATTTATGCATTTATATGTAAAAGAGAAGTAGGTTAATTTAGTGAAAATACTGAGTCCTACTATGTTTTTTTTGTTTTTGTGTCAACAGTCCTCAATGTCTCAGAGAGGAAAATACAATATATCTATAAATCTTCCAGCTCAAATGGATATAAATTGTTTCAAAGCACAAATGGACCAAAATTGTTTCAGAGACATTCTAATGCAATTGTATTTCGTTAGCTAACTCTTTCAGAAATCTTTTTCTTTTCTGTCTTCTTTTCAAGGATTTTTTAGGTTGTTCAGTTAAAGAATTTTCAGCAAACTTACAGCTCCAAATCCTAGAGAAAGCATAGTCTGCATTTTAGTTGATCCAATTCCATCAACTGGAGCCAAAATTCCTCGTTTCCCAATCAACTCTCCACCAGCAACAGACCAAAACTTAACGTGCTTAACACCGACACTGACCAACTGGGTGTCTGAATCTGGCCGAAATTCAGCTCTAAAAATTCGTTGAGAATGTCCTGGAGCTGAAGCTACCTTTGTACCTAATAGTCAAACCAAAGAAATAATGAGTAGTTGGAGTTAGGCCAAAAAGTTTAATTGAATTAAAAAAAACAACAATCCACAAGCATCTAAACAGTTAAATGAGCTTCAACAGTTTGCATAATTTTTCCTTTCCAAAAATGAATATGATCTAAGAAGAAATTTAAGTGTCTCTGTGCATATA
>JBCJKE010110873.1:0-11015 GCA_039654525.1 Melibe bucephala
TTTGAAGAAGATAATCAATAATAGCAATAATGATGATAATAATAATAATAATAATAATAATAATAATAATAATAATATTCAAGGTATATACCATCAAATTATCTCTATGAAAAATGCTTGATGAAGTTGTACTATGGTAAAATCCAAGAAACTCTAAATAAAAAATTGAATCATGTACAAATAAAACAGAATTTTTTTTATACTTTTGTTTTATCTAATACTGTTTTAGATTTTTGTGCTTGGATCTTCTTTAAACAATTTTAATATAAAATGAACATTTATAAGAATACTTGCAAATGATGATCATGAATAGGTTATTTTTAACCAAGTCCCTTTTCATGTTATTGCGAGCAAAGCTTTTTAAGTAGATCTGCATTTTCTTAACATTTATTTCAACAAATTTGCATCATGATTTGTCATCAGTCTAAGGTTTGAGTTGGAAGACCAGAAGTTCCAATCAGATGAAGAAAAAGAAAATGAAGAAACCAAAGACTCTCATGTTGTGAATGCGGTTGCATCTCGTCTCCTGGCAAAACAGAGAAAATTGAAAAAAAATAAGGGTGAATCACCTGCCAAAAAAGTAAGACAATGAGACAACTTTCTTGAAAATTTGTTTTCTTATTTTCCTAAATAGTTTGTGGATGGCAGGGTCTATACGGTGAAGGGTACATATGGTGAAGGGTCCATGTGGTTGTCTCAGGACCCATACAGGACAGCCTTCATAGGATACAGGTTCAATACACTGGTCCATAGAGTGGTCCATACGGTAGTCCATAGAGTAGTCCCAGGTTTCTTGAGGTAAATGGTCCGTATGGAAGGCTCAAGAATCTATATAGTAATCTCAAGGTCCATAGGGTATTTTCAAGGTCTATATGGTATTCTCAGGGTCTATAGGGTAGTCACCGGGTCCATATGGTAATTTGAAGGTCCATATGGTATTCTCAAGGTCCATATTATGGTAGTCTCAGGATCCATATGGTACAAGATTCATACAGTAATCTCAGGGTCCATACGGTAGTCACCGGGTCCATACAGTAATCTCAAGGTTAATACGTAGTCGTAAGGCTCATTATGTAGTTGCAGGATCCATACATTTATCTCAGTCCATAAGGTAGTCTCAGGGTCCCTATGTTAATCTCCATATGTTAATCTCAGGTCTCAATACAGTAGTTGCAGGATCCATATTGTAATTTCAGGGTCCATATAGTAGTAGATTGATTTCCTGTTTTAGTCAATATTGAATATCATTATGCTTGCCTTAAAGTAAAATACCTATAGTAAAGTGTGTTGAAATGCATATGAAAACTATTTTTATATTTTATCTGAAACTTAACACAATGTGTTAGAACAAAGAATTTAAGCCAGAAAATTTATATTGATTTCCTGTTTTAGTCAATATTGAATATCATTATGCTTGCTGATATATGCACTTAGTTTGGGACAGGGGAGTAAATGAGTTTATGCAATTGATTTTTCTACAACAGTCATTTTGAAATCTTATTTTTAACTCTATTTTTTTGTTCCTTTAGTATCAGAAAGCTTTAAACAGGAGCATTGAGAAAATGTCAGAAGCCTTTGAAGATTTCCATGAAGACGGATGGGAGGAGGTTTCAGCATCTGAAAGGTTAATTTCTCGCTCATCTTTTCTTCTTTCTTTTTTTCCTGTCCTAGATGGAAACCATTCAGAATATGAATAAAACAACCAAGAAGTAAATAATAAATAGTAGCTTTCATGTGTGTAAATCATCATACACAGTATATATTTCCAATGTTGTAAGGTGTTAACTAACTGTACATCTACCAATGTAATGTTTTATTTTATTTTCACTCTGACCAAACCATAATGCAAGTTGTATTTATGCTTCTCTTTGATACTTTGACAATATCTAATATCATCTACTGTTCATTATTAGAAAAATTATTAGACACAGTTATGGGATTGTACAATGTTTGATTAAAACTCTTGGTCAGAAGAAATCTATTGAGCCAGGGAATAATAAATCTTGGGTGTGGAATTATTTTGTAACATATATTTTTATTATTACTGATCATTTTTCACTCTTAGTCAGTAGAAATCATCCTTATCACAAGTGAAATTACCTTGTACTGCTGTGGTGTATAAATGTCTGTTTGATGATAAGCAGGTGATGAAAAGTGTTCTTTTTTTTTTTTCCTTTCTTTGTCAGTGAACTTGAATCCGAGCTCAGTAGTCTAGGGGACTCTATAGTCAAGTCCTCTAAATGTCAGGATACAGCTGTAAGGAAGAAGAAGGTGAGCTGACAGCTTTTATTGCTTGTGTTATTATTTCCCCTGTACATGTTATAAACCTCTTGGTTTATCATTTCCTGTGAAGCATACGAAGAACATTCATGTAGAGATTGTCTTAGATGACGTTAAAAAATAATACATGTATGTATAGAGCGTTTGCTTCCAAAGTAACATTTTACCTGTTTCCCAATGAATACTATGAAACAAAAGCGATTATCTACTGGGCACTTTTGTTGAGATAATCCATGCCCAGCTTAGACCAGTCAGCTCATACATGTCTTCAGTATGCCCAACAACATCCAACACATGGTACAAGAGCCCTGCACAAGATTACAAAGTCCCGGTAGTCTAACTTAGGCAAACGCTACAGTGATATATCGATAGTTCAACACTAATGATGGATATTTATTACATGATTTGTACCATAGCCTCTGCTTACTAACATGTTTGTCATAAGGAGCCCAAAGCAATCTTTTACATGTACTTGGTGCATGCTTATAGAGATAGAAACTATATAGTGAAAAATCAGTCAGACCATTATGGAATCCATACATTCATATAGGGAACTAGTGTTCTTTGCCAAGATGCTTATAGCCAGGTTTTACAGTATGTTGCCCTTGTTCAGGCATGCTATTTACAAATATGTATGCATGTATTACTTTTTCGTTTCTTTTCTTCTTTGCCTATTTTTTTCTCCTTGATTATATATTATCCATGTCATATCCTGTCCAATTTCTTTTCCAGGCACAACGAGCACCAACGCATAGACCCCCTGTATCCCGCCCCAGCAGCAAGTTTCTTACCGCAAATACGGCAACTAGTCCGCGTCATAGTAAGATACTTGTCTTCTTTTCGTCAATCTTCCCAACAAATTCTAGATTAAGATCAAATCCTTTGCTATGCTATCCCTGACACTTGTTTTTGGTGTTTGATAGGGGGGAAAAAAATCTGTGAAAGAGGAATACATATACTGTCTATAGACTCCAAGTCGACTCTGTACCCTTTAAAGTTCCTAATCAAACCAAAGTCAAGTCTAGTTAACTTTGTGAATAAAAGAATAGAAAATATGTTTCGTTCTTTTAAAATTTTGCACTACATGTGTTTAAATTTTACACATTGTACACTTTCTTAATATGATACATTTATCATTTTATCAGTAAATTTTCTTTTCTTTTTTTTTTTCAGTTTCCCTTCGTGAAAGTGCCACATCTCCTATTAGCTTTCTGTCTCCCACCTCCTTGGAATCTAAGCACATCCCACCTCCGTCTTCCACATCTGTTAACAAAATGTCTGCTTCAAATGTCCGCCGACGTGCTCTGGAGAATCGACAAACACAAGGCTTGAAGAATCGCATCCACTTTCTTCAGCAACAAGTCTCCTTATTGAAACGATCCAAATTCATGGCCATAAAATCTGAAGAAGATTTGAAAGAAACTATATCCAAGCTTCAGTCAGAGTTGTCTACAATGTCAAACAGACTCAAAACAGCCAAACAACAAGTTGCGGTAATAATTGCAAATACTAATATATTATCCTTTCCACAGATGTAATATATTGAGTATTTTAGGATCATTGTCACTAAATAATTTTGTCAAAGAATGTTTCTGAAAAGCTAAATCAAGTATACCATTTTCAGGGTTTTCAGGGGTTACAATATATTTCTAATAAGTTCTCTTCTTGGGGAGAAAGAAGTGTAACAGACGCAATGACACATAGGCCTATATGTTGTTGTTGTTGTTTTGAGTTTTTTTTTTTATGAAAATGGATTAGGAACACCTAGTCATGACTGTCAACAGTTAAAAAAAAAAAAAAAAAAAAGAACAAAACAAAACCCAACAATACCCTGAATGCCAAATCAGAGAAAAAAAAAAAAAAAAAAAAAAAAAAAAAGAAAACCTAAAAAATATCCTAATTGCCAAATAAAAGGATAAAATTTAAATTTCATTTACATGCTCACCATTACTGACAATTACATGCACCTTCTTTTTGCTCCAATTATTTTTCTTTGTTCTTGTTTTGGAGTCAGATGAGTTGATCCTCTCAGTTATTATTGTCTATAGCAGTAGTCTTCAACTCACGTAAATCATGATGGCCAAGAATAGATACCCCTGGTAACTACTAGCTTCCTTGTTCTTGCATCCTTGATCCCTCTCAGTTTATGGTACCATTGTAACATGCACAAGACCTTTGGGTGTTCAAGAAGGAATCTTTCTTTTTATTTTTTTTGCCAAATAATATTGTCTCTTTTCAATATAATGTAGTTTTGTACTTTCACTCTCAGTATTAGGTGTGAGTTAGTTACAAAAATTAAATCTGTTTGGAGACATGATAATCCTTGATTCTGAGAGAGATAGGATACATCCATATGAATGGGTGAAGGAGATGGGGATAAGACATAAGCATTGGTGATTTGTGATTTGCCAATTTATGTATCTTTTTATTATTATTCTTAAAAGCTGACAAATTCAGTCAACTGAGTATTTTTGTCAATGCTTCAAAAATTAACTGGGTTACTGATATTTACATGTTAATGTTGTACATGTTTCTGTTTACAATATTCCGGATCTTTAATGTATTTCACATTGGTAGTTTATTCCATAATCTGAAAGTACTAGGGAAGTATGATTACAACTGATTTCTTATTTTAAAGCAATGATCTTACCCAATTTTTACATAAATGCCCACAGCACCTTATCACTCTTTTCCATGGCTTTCTGATCTGGGGACATTTAGGTGGAACATATTTAATACTTTCCCAAGATATCATTTTAAAGAAGTTTCCTTTTTTTTTTTTGTTGATATCTCAAGAATACATTGATGAATCATTGTCCCCAGTATAAATTAAATATGCAAATAGGAATGATTGTAGAAGATTTTAGCTCAGTACAGTATAATATTTTTGCCATTTGATTCTTCCACAATTAATTGAGTCACCCTGAAACTATTTTTTTTTTTTTTTTTTTTTTAATAACAAATTGTTGTTTCTTATGAAACCAGAAATTCCAAGGAGATTTGGAGAGATTGCAAAAGGACAAGGACAACAATGCCAATATGGCTGACAGAGCAGATGAAAAGAGGACAGGAGACAGTCAGGAGATCAAGGTGCTTGAGGCCAAGTTGAAGGTCAGCCATTAGCATGACAAGTTGAAATGAAAACAAATTACTTTTTTATTTTATTTTATTTTTGTTGTTGTCATTGTTTTCATTTACTAAGCAAAGATCAAGGAATAGTTGAAAGCTTATGTTTGGACTCTCTTATATCATTAAAAAAAGAGAGATATGATTTTTAGAAAAGCTGATTATCCTTGTGGGAAATTTGCCTTCATGATCAACAAATAGAACTTGCAATTATGTATTTAAGTTATACATACTAATAAAGTTATGTAAAAAATGTGTTCCTGTGGTTGAATGGTCGATGCCGCTGATTGAGAGCAAGTCTCCCTCTTGGGTCACGAGCTTACAAGTCCCGTCTGCTGCAATTTTTCCTCCATATGAAAAAACTATTAACTTCTTTTATTTCGTGCTTGCTTTTATGCAGTAGAAATTATTCACATTTCAAACCAAGATTGTATTGCAGCTCTAAATTGAAAACATAAATAAAATCAACAATAACAGAAATTTTTAATAAAAAAGTATGACTATTGATTTCGTTCTTAATACCATCAACAGTTGCACCATTTATCTTATTTTTAACCTGAGGAGTTGTGGAATCTCTAATTTTCAGATTTGTTTGTTACTAAATATCATATCTTTTATCTATATGTTTGTAGTTTTCCAGTCATTGACATTCAAGATCCCTTTTTTGAAAAATATTTCTCTCCTCTAGGTTGCCAACAGTGAAGCGTCCAGACATTCTGCTGCTATGAGAAATCTGAAGACAGAAAATGACGGACTTCATGAACAAGTTAGAAATCTTCAAGATAGGTCAGTTTGTTTCTTATTTAAAGTCCCTGATTCTGTAGTAATGAAATTTTGGTTTTCTTTTTTTTTTTCCTCCTTTTTTTCTTGTTTTTCGTTGTTAAGGGTTGTTTTGTTTGCTTTTGCTTTTGTCCTTATTTTTGTTTTGCTTTTTGTTTGTTTTCAAAAATAATAAATTTCCTTGGTATAATCAATTGGATATTCAGTCTTAATATGCCAACATTTTTCTGACAAGATCAGAAAGGAGCACATTAGAGAGAATGCTCATGTATGCAGGTTTGGAGTCAAGGTGAGAGAATCTAAATTGAGATGATCTGATCATGTTCAGAGGAGAGATGAAGAGTGCATTGTAAAAAAATACTGATGATGTCACAAGCAGGTAAGAGGAAAAGAGGAAGACTGAAAAGAAGGTATATGGATGGAATTAAATGGCAGTAGGTGTGAGAGAAGAGGATGCAATGAACAAGACTGGTTGGAGAGAAAGATGGCTATGGCAACCCCTAATGGAATTAACCAAAAGAAGAGGAAGATACTAACAGTCTTAAAAGAATATGTCTGAATAAAGTGTCATATGTTCAGTCTCTATGTGAGCCAAAATAACATCTAGAGTTCTTTTTTTCTACCATACTTCTTTGTGACAGTTTGTTTACATTGTTCCTTACATATATTTCTAGAATAAATCACTTAGAAAGGGACGTCACTCAAAAGCGCAGTCTTCTGGAGAGTCAGCGCATGAAACTTAAGCTCGTCCAAGATGTTAGCAAAAACGAAGCAAATAACATGGTGAGTTTTGCTTATCATTTTGATCCAATATTTTTTTAAAACAGATCTGCGTCCATGTAAACTCAATGACAATGGTCTTTTAACATATAGGCTTCCATCTGAAGTCAGCATTGATAGCTCTTGATCATTCAGATAGTCTTGTTTCATTTTACTATAATCCATGATACTTTTTTTTTCTTTTCAACAAAATATGTCACTTATCTGAATTATTACATGCATCCTTATTACATGTGATAGTAAAACTGCATTCACTGTGAATCATTAATTCATGATATTTTTTTTTTTCTTTTCAACAAAATATGTCACTTATCTGAATTATTACAAGCATCCTTATTACATGTGATAGTAAAACTGCATTCACTGTGAATCATTTGCTTGTACTGCACATATAGAAGTAAACATGTAACCTATAGCAACCAACAATTATGGACAGAAGAATGAGAGGAGCAGTGTAAAAATTACAGCAATTGAAATATGAAAATGAATTGAGAAAAAGAATCATTCCCTGGTCCAGGGTCTAGAAATTCACCAGTCAAACAACTTATCCTATATAAAACTTCAAATGACTTCACCATGACTACACCATCACTACAGCACTTAGTGTTTCTTTAAGGCATTTTAAGATCATTAAGATCGTCTAAAGGTGATCTTCTCCTGAAAATTCTTCATGTCAATACTTGCACATGTTGTCTGGCTCATATCAAACCTACTATTTGTGCTCAATTGCCTCGAAATGTGAGGAAAGCTGAGTCATTGGAAATTTTCAAAAGAAATTTGAAAACACATTTGTTTAGGGAGATTTTTTGTGATAATATTTTAGCATTAATATTATGCTCTTTTAATTTTTTGTATTGATTGTCATATCATTCTCGGGATTTGTCAATGTTTGAATAGTAGGGCCTATCATTGACTATCATTGTTGTTTTCTGAATATAATTTTCAAACACCATGAGCTTGTTACAATCATGAGATAGTGATGCTATATAAATGTTTATTATTATTGCCGTTGTTCTTGTTGTGTTGATGTTGTTTTTAATGGTGGTAGTGGTTGTGATGGTGCTTATAGCAATAAGTGAAGAATGTTCTTGCTTGTAACATATAAACATTAAATTAAGCATTTCTGCTTGGAGTAAGACTTCCTTGTATGAAGCAATAGAAAATTGTGTCCATTTTTTGCTACATTTCCTGATTCCTTGACGCCTTCTGCCTAGATGTTCGCCTTTAGAGCCTTTACTTGTATGGGGTTAGATGCTTTTTAAAAGCCATTTATTATTATTATTAGAGAGGGTTCATTTCCACTAGAATCCATCCCTTGCCTCCTTATTCATCTTTGGTCGCCTTTGTTTCCACTGGCAAATATGAATTACAGCAATTCCAAGTATCTGTAATTTGTGCTTAGTCTTGATGTTGGTAGCAAGGTTTTCATTTTTTTCATTTTACCTGTGTACTTCAGGAAGAGCTTCAAACCAAGCTTAAGCTTCTGACTGACAACAACAACAAGCTGAAGGTTCAGGTGAGATGCCATCCCCTATATCAAACATAGTTCTTTCTTTGCTGGGTCTTCACATGAGGCATTAGACACTAGTCTTTCTATCTGCTGTCTGTTTGGTTTTTCTCTCTATGTGTCAGTCAGTCCATGTATATGACTGTCTTTCATGTGTAGGAGAGGGATTCTTAGTTGAGAGAGAGGGGTGGAGAGAGAGAGAGAGAGAGAGAGAGAGAGAGAGAGAGAGAGAGAGAGAGAGAGAGAGAGAGACAGACAGACAGACAGACAGACAGACAGACAGACAGACCAGACAGATATCAGACAGACAGACACAGATACAAAGACAGAGAGAGGCAGAGACATATAGAGAGAGAAAATGTAAATTAAAATACTCCATCATGTTTTTCCATCCAGATCGATTCCCTGAAAAAGCGAATCAGTGTGGTGTCCAAAGACAAGAAGGATTATGAGGAAAAGTTTCTCAAAGTCTCTCTGGAATTTGATCACAAGGTTTGATACTTGCTAAGTTTTTAAAGTCATATAGATTATATCATCATCATCATCATCATCATCATATTATCATCTCTAGGTCTTATGTCTGACTGGGTCATGGTCTGCCTCTCTTTTGTTTTCCTTGTGGGTTCTATGTCAAACACAAGGCTTTATATTTATATGTTGTTTTCAGCTGACTTTTTGTGGTGTGATCTATCCATCTCCATCTTCTCTATCAAGCATACTTACTAGATTTTCAGTGTATGTAGACGGGTAATCATTTTACACATAGATAAGTTGAGAAAATACATGTATGTTAAAGGAGAATTTTGCCAAGAACTCAGTTTAACACCTGATGGCCAAGATTAGAACCCAGGATGTGGCTATATTGTGGAACCCTGCATTAATGATATTGATAAGTTAAGGCTTTAAATCTAAATCATTTTTGCCTTTTGGAAATGAAATTTTTGGATATTGCTTTCTCTTGTATTTCATAACCTCTTCACATTAGAAGAATAACTTTCCTGACCTCATGTATCTCAGAAGTAGTAATAATGAGAGTACCGGGTACCTAGATTTTTGGTCCTAAATGGCAAAACTGCCAGACAGGTCTAACAATTGTTATTGTACTGGATTTGCTGATTTGTTTCTCCCAGGCCAAGTTGCTCCATGATGCCACAAGTCGGAAAGCTGCCATGGAAGTAGCCTTGTCAGAGCTTGAAGCATCTGCCCAGCATCAGCTTCACGGTTTGGCCTCACAGTCGGAGGCGGCTATTGATGCCGCCAAAGTGAGGCTGTCAAAAGCCCAGACCAAAATCTCTCATTTTCAGTCATTGGTTAAGGTGAGAAGGCAAAACCCTTTCTTATGATTTCATGAGGTTTCTGTAATGTGTTTCAATTCGTCCCCCTCTTCTGTTTATAACAACATCTGTGGAAACGACCCACCCTGACACATTCGAGAGGATCGTTGACACAATGTCATAGTCATAGTCAATGGACCGCCTTTGTAAACTATAAATTAATCCCCTGACAGTGGGGCTCTATAAATTAATCCCCTGACAGTGGGGCTATTACAGTACTTTTATAGAAGAAGATCTATTCATTTGTATATCAGATGATATAACCTTTAACCTTTTTACTTTGGTTGATGTGAATGATCCACTTCCACCACTGTCACTCATTGATTTTCAGATTTGTACAGGATTGTTTTCACACAAAATACCCTCAAACATCCCCCCCCCTTCCACACACCCACCCCATCTCCCTTGAGTAAACAATGAGTGCAATGATGTTCATATGTAGGCCTACTGTTTGATCTCTTGTGCTTCCAGCTTTTAGGCACAGAATTGATTAAAAGGACAGAAAGAGCCAGAGCCAGGATGCTAGAAGCCAAAGCCAGCCAGGTTCGCAGTCAATGTGAGGAGGACTTGTCTCTACAGCGGGCGCAAGATAAAGCCAGGGACATACTGAACCTGAGTCATTCAGATCTGGAGGATATCATGAGTGCTGACGGTGACAGCAATAGCTTGGTAAACATCTCCTTTTCTTCCATCTTTTTCCCCCTCATCCTCCTTCCACCCTTCTTCTGTGTCTCCTTTTCTTTCATTCCTCCCTTGCCTTCTCCTCCGCTCCTTCTTTTTGTCCTTTTCCATCTACTCTTGCAGGTATGTAGATTTTAAAATGTTTGTATTGCTTTTTATTTTCTTTCTCTCACTCAGATTTTGTGATACTATTTACAGTGGAACTCGCTTTAAGTCAACATCTTGTGATTGAAAAAAGTGTTGACTCTATATGAGGTTGACATATCCTCTGTATTTAGTAAATAAAATCAAATTTTCATGTGCTTTGCATCAATATGTAGTTATTGTATCATATACATTGCCAGATGACCCTGGAAAAGAACCCATTAGATGGAAATTGTTGTAATTTTTTCTAATAAAATTGGTTTTAGTTGTTTTTATTTTTGATTATGTATTGATTTGTTTGGGGTTTGCTTTCGTCTTTAGTTTTGGGTGGGGGGGGGGGGGGGGGGGGGGAGTTTTTTGTTTTTTCTTTTTCTTTTTGTTTT
>JBCJKE010110984.1:0-43078 GCA_039654525.1 Melibe bucephala
GCGATGGGACTTGAACCCATAAGCCGAGGCGGTTGATTTTGAGTCAACTGTGTATACCAATTTCACCACGCGGGCATTACTAAAATATTATATATTTAATTGTCAATTATTGTAAACATTTATTCTTTTATTGAGAATATTTAACTTTTTAATTTAGTATAATGTAAATAACTTTTGGAGGCAATATGTTAGAAGTAAGAAACCTTGGAAAAACATTTCCAGACAAAAAACTTTTTCAGAATGTTAGTTTAACATTCAACACAGGAAACACCTATGGTGTTATAGGAGCAAATGGAGCTGGTAAAACAACTTTTTTAAGAATTATTTCTGGAGAATTAGAAGCATCATCAGGTGATGTAATTTTAGAACAAAATAAAAGATTATCAGTTCTTTCTCAGGATCATTCTAAACATGATGAAGAAAATGTTACTCAAGTTGTAATTATGGGTAATAAAGATCTTTATAAAATTGAAGAAGAAAAAAATGCTATTTATGAGAACCCAGAGTCTTCAGATAAAGACTATGCCAGAGCTGCAGAACTTGAAGAAAAATTCGGAATAATGGGTGGGTATACAGCAGAATCTGATGCACATATTCTCCTTAACGGACTTGGCATTTCTCAAGATAAGTACGACTTACCACTTAAGGAATTAAAAGCTGGTGAGAAGGTTAAAGTTCTTCTTGCTCAAGCCATTTTTGGGAATCCAGACGTACTAATCCTCGATGAACCAACTAACCACCTTGACCTTAAAGCTATTAAGTGATTAGAAAATTTTCTTGCTGATTATGAAAACCTAGTTATCCTTGTTTCGCATGATACAGATTTTCTAGATCAGGTTTGTACAAATATTGTTGATATTGATTTTGGTGGAGCAAAAATGTTCACTGGTAACTATTCTTTCTGAAAACAATCATCAGAACTTGCAAAAGAACTTATGCAAAAACAAAATGCAAAAGCAGAAGATAGAAAGAAACAACTTGAAGCATTTATCGCAAAGTTCTCTGCCAATGCCTCAAAATCATCACAAGCTACATCAAGAAAGAAAATGCTTGACAAAATTAATATCGAAGAAATTCAACCTTCAAATAGAAGATATCCATTTATAAGATGAGATTTAAATAGAGAACCTGGTAAAGACATTCTAAAAGTAGAAAATCTCTCATATGTTACAGAAACAGGTGAACAACTATTTGCAAACCTTAACTTTTCAATTCACCGTGGTGAAAAAGTTGCATTGCTTGGTCAAGATGATATTGCAAAAACTAAATTACTTGAAATATTAATGGGTATTTCTCAACCAACAACAGGAAAAGTAACATGAGGAGTAACTGTAACGCCAGATTATTTCCCAAATAATAATGCAGACTTCTTTAAAGAAGATGAAAACTTAATGAAATGAATATCAAAGTGACCTCTCGATAATAAAGAAGATGCAAACAAAGACAATTCTGACTCAAAAATGAGAGCTTTCCTTGGAAGAATGCTATTCTCAGGAGATTCTGCACTGAAATCCATCAAAGGATTATCGGGTGGAGAAAAAGCACGTCTAATGTTTGCTAGAATGATGTTGAGAGAAAGCAATTTCCTTGTATTAGATCAACCACTTGATCACTTAGATACCGAAAGCATAGACTCTGTAATTGAAGGAGTTAAACAATATAAATCGGGAGCTATTTTCACTTCATACAATAGAGGTTTCATCAAAGAGTGTGCAAATGTTCTTGTTGAAATTAAAAATGATTCATCATTTATATTCAGGGGAGACCTGGACGAATATGAGAAAAAAATGGGGTACTAATGAAAAATATAGTGATCGGAAAAATAACTGAATTCACAAGAGATTCTAAAGTTAGATATAGAGTTAATTTTTATGACAGTTATTTAAGGCAGGAATTTGACTCTAAAGAAGATATGCTGGACTTCATTTCTAGTGAAGCAAAAGCGCTTTTTAGTTTTAAAGAAAATAAAATAGCAGCCATAAAATACAAAAACTTAAAAAGCCAATCTCATTATTTCGTAATAAAAGATACTGGTGAAGAAGTAGTTGTTGGAGAACAAAGTAAATTTGAATTCCAAGAAGCTCAGTCTCACTTATTTGGTAAGTATGTTAACAAAAGACAAATTAACGACAGGCACTATGATTTCATGGACATTGTTAGATCTGCTGCAAACTTTAATATATTATCAATGTGAGCAAAATTATTGCTTATATTCTTAACTGCTGCAGCGTCAATGGTGGTCTCCGTTGATATTTTAAACATGTTTAATGATGACCTAAAGGAAGCGGAAGGTATTCACAAAGCAACCTACATTTCTCTTTGCTTAGCCAATACAATATTTGCGGTAACAGTCTTAATAACATCATTTATTTCCACCTACTATGCTGTGAGAGTTTATACTGAAGAAAATGGCGAAAATAAATATTTTGATTTTCGTAAAGCAACTTTAAAGAGACAACTGTATAGAAAAATAAATTTATTTTTTCAAATAGTTTCTATATCCTGTCTTATAGCTTTATCAATAGTCTCTGAAAATGATGGTTTCTTCAAAACTCTAAATTCATTAAGTGTTCTATTGATTACAAACCTTTCGATTGGGTTTGTCGCGTTTATCATGCAAATCACCTATATTACACTAGTGCATGTAAACCTAAGAAAAATCTTTAAGCACTATTACCCTATGGCTAAATACAACACATTCTTAAAATGATTTAAAACAGGAAAGGGACATGAACTTGTGGGAAAACAAGACATATTCTTATTGTCTGACGAAGAGTCTATTGCATTTTATACAATGGAATTAGAATCAATAAACTCTCTTAGAAAAAAAGATACTAGAAGAGAAATTAAGGTGTATGAGAAGAAGATAAGAACACAATTAAAAACTGCGGTTGAAAAAAGAAAATACCAAATGGTGCAGGTAAAGGTAGAAAAAAATGACAATATTTCAGAAAATAATTGATAGAGAAATTCCTGCGAATATTCTTTATGAAGATGAAAAATCAATTGCTTTTTATGATATCAATCCTAAAGGTCCAGGACACTTTCTAGTAGTTCCTAAAAAACGTTCAATAAACTTAATAGATATTGACGAAGAGACATACCAGCACATTTTTAAAGTTGCTCACAAGCTTGCTATTGAAGAGCTAGAGAAACAAAAGGCAACAGATTTTAATTTAGTGGTCAACAATGGTGCTTTGGCTGGTCAAGAAGTGTTTCATACACACATCCACATAATTCCTAAAAAATAAAACTACAGTTGCTGTAGTTTTATTTTACAAGTACTTCAACGGGATCGATTTTCCTAATTTTAACTTTTGACTTTTCTAGTATTTTGTGAGAAATAACATCATCTTCAGTGCCTGCATATTTATCATCTTCGTATACGATTTCTTCAATTCCGGCTTGAACTAATAATTTAGCACACGCAGAACAAGGGAATAGTGATACATATAATGTTGAACCATGTGTTGGCTCTGTTGAGTTTAGGATTGCATTCATTTCAGCATGTACAACATAAGGATATTTTGTTTCTGCTTTTTCTCCTTCTCTAGATCAAGGGAAATCATCATCTCCCGCTGGCATTCCATTATATCCCAGGGCAATAACCCTCTTTCTTTTATTCACTAATGCAGCTCCGACTTTTGTATTTGGGTCTTTACTTCTCATGGCAGATACTTTAGAAAGTGCCATGAAATATTTATCTCATTTAATTACATTCATAAAATAATTATATAATTTTTCATATGAAATACTTTGATACACACGCACATTTAAATAGCAAGTACTTTAACGAAGACTCAAACAAAGCTGTTGAGGAAGCTCTTGCAAACGGAGTTGACAAAATAGTTCTTCCCGGAACTACTGCTGAAGACTCTCTTACAAACATTGAATTCGCCAAAGAACATAAAGGTGTTTTTGCAATGGCTGGTATTCACCCGAGTGATTCAACCGAATATAATCCTAAATATCTCATGTCAATTGATCCTGAAAAAATTGTCGGAATTGGAGAGGTTGGTTTTGATTTTTATCATGAAGAAAATCCAACTTATGAAATCCAAAAAAAATGCTTTGTAGATCATATTGAGTTTGCAATTAAGCATAACAAACCACTTGTCATACACATGAGAAACGCAGAAAAAGAAACTTATGAAATTTTATCTAAATATGAAAATATTAAATTCATGCTTCATTGTTATACCGGAGGGGTTGATTGAATAAAGAAATTCATTGATCTTGGAGCATATGTTTCCATGTCTGGTGTTGTAACATTCAAGAATGCTGGCGAATTAAAAGAGGTTGCAAAAATAGTTCCCGATGATAAATTGGTTATTGAAACTGATTCTCCATTTTTAGCACCAGTTCCGAAAAGAGGTAAACCAAACCAACCGGCTTACGTGAAACACGTTGGTGATTATTTAGTTGAATTAAGAGAGGACAAAGACTTGTTAGAAAAGCTATATAAAAATTCATTAGAATTCTTTGGTTTATAATTACCTTATGCTTACACAAAAACAAATTTTTAATTTATACCAAAAATATAATGTAAAAGCTTCAAAGAGATTTGGGCAGAATTTTCTTCATAATGAAAATATAATTTCGAAAATAGTTGAAAAAGCCGAAATAGAAAACAAGGATGTTATCGAAATAGGGCCAGGCCTTGGATCTCTTACGCTTTCATTATTGCCAAAGGTAAAATCTCTTTCATCTTATGAAATAGATGAAGATATGAAGAGAGTGATTGAGGGTGAAATTGATGATCCTAAATTTAAACTAATTTTTAAGGATTTTCTTGATGAAGAATTTTCGTGAACTGGAAAAAGAGATGTTGTTGCAAACATACCGTACAACATAACATCACCAATTTTATTTAAATTGTTTGAAAATAGTGCTAAGTTTAACTCGGCAACACTTATGATTCAAAAAGAGGTTGGAGAAAGACTTCTTGCAAAACCAAAGCAAAGCAGTTATGGAAAACTAACTGTAACAACAAATTATTTCGCTGATGTTGAGAAAGTTGTTGATGTTCCTAAAGAGAGTTTCATTCCTGCACCAAAGGTGGAATCAATTGTTGTTAAATTATCTTTTAAAAATAAGCCTTATGATAAAAAATTTCTTGATTTCATCAAGGAAGCCTTTTCACAACAAAGAAAGAAATTAACTAATAATTTAAAGAATAAAGTTTCAAAAGAGAAATTGTTGACAGCACTTGAAGAACTTGGTGTAAAAGACACGATTAGACCACAAGAAATATCACTTAATCAATACATCGAAATATATAATAAGTTATAATAAGGGCGATATGAACAAAAAAACAGTAGAATTATTTGCAATGCCTAACCACGAAGTGTTGGGTAAGAAAATTGCTAAAAAACTAGATTTACCTTTGAGAAAGGTTGATCAAATAACATTTGCTGATGGAGAAATACTTCCTTCTGCTTCAGTGACTGTTAGAAATAAAGATGTATATGTTATTGCATCAATGTCAGCTCCGGTAAATGACAACCTTATGTCACTTATGCTATTTGTGGACTCATTGAGAAGAGCGTCTGCACACTCTATAACTCTTGTTTCGACTTACTATGGTTACGCAAGACAAGATAGAAAAGCAAAAGGAAGACAACCAATTGGTGCTTCTATGGTTGCAGATCTTCTGCAAACAGTTGGAGTAACAAAAGTTATTTCGGTTGACTTGCACAACCCATCAATTCAAGGTTTCTTTAAGATTCCTTTAGATGATTTAAGAGGACAGTTCATTATTGCTGATTACATTAGATCTAAATCTAAGCTTACAAAATTTACAGTAGTTTCACCGGACCACGGGGGTGCCGTTAGAGCTAGAGTTCTAGCTGAATTAATAGCTGATTCTGTTGAAATAGCAATCGTTGACAAACGTAGAACAGGACCTAACAAAGCAGAGGTTATGGGCGTTCTTGGTGATGTTAAAGGTGATAACGTTATTATTATTGACGACATGATTGATACAGGTGGAACGATCATTAAAGCTGCAGAAACCCTTAGAAAGAAAGGTGCCAAAAGAGTTACAATAGCTGCTTCTCACGGTCTATTTTCAAGAGGCTTTGAAGCATTTGAAAATTCAGATGCAATTGATGAAGTATTTATTACAGACTCAATTCCATCAGTATATGATATTAAAAAATGCAAAAAACTAAAAGTTATTTCACTGGATGATATTCTTGCAAAAACAATTAAGGCATCAATCGAGTCCACTTCTATTTCAAAAATATATAACGATATAAAAAATAAAGTGAAAAGAGCTCCAAAAATTGCTGCTAAAAAAAGAGCTGAAAAGGCTGCTCAAACTAGACTAATAAATTTAAAAAAAATAAAAAAAGGAAAAGCATCTAAATAGATGTTTTTTTATTTCTAAGATATAATTTAATCATGAAAAACAAAATAAAATTATTTACAGTAGACCTAGATGGAACTCTACTTGATGAAAAAAAAGATGGAAAGAAAGTTATTTCTAAAAAAAATATTCAAGCAATAAATGATGCAAAACAAAGGGGTATCGATATTGTTATTTCAACGGGAAGAGTTGGCAAATCTGGTTTATCTATCGCGGAGTCTGTGCCCAATAACTATGTTATTACAGCAAACGGAGCAGAAATCTACGATTTAAAAAGAAAGGTTATTTATACTTCAAAACTATCAGTTCAACAAGGGTTGAAAATTCTTGACATAGTTCAAAGGTATAAATTATCTATAAAACCAGACAATTCCTATACATCATATGGTTCAGTAAGATGATTCCAAAAATATCTTTCAAAAAAAATAGGTTGAATAGCTAAACCGGGATATACATATTCTCTTCTTGAAGAGCATTTAAAATTTGTTATATTTGGATCTCTAAGTAAGAAAAAACTAAGAAAAGTAAAGGCTGAAATCAATGAAATTAAAGGTGTAGTTGCGGTCTCATCAATGAATGGTTACACTATTGAAGTTAATGCTGAAGGGGCAACAAAAGGGAAAGCTGCTGAATTTCTAGCTAACAGACTAGGGCTTAAAAAGAGTGAAATAGCTCATATTGGGGATACCATGAATGATTCAACTGCTAGAGGTAAAGTCGGTGAATTAATAGTTATGAAAAACGCCTCAAAAGAATTAAAGAAAATTGGTACACATATCGGTCCACATTATAAAAATGGTGGAGTTGGAAAAATTTTAAGTGGACAATACAAAAAAATTAGTAAATAGCTTGCTATTTATTTTTTTTAATATAATTTAATCACAAAGGAGAAAATATGAAAGTAGTATTAGTTGGAGTTAACCATGCAGGGACATCCCTTGTAAGAACTCTAAAAACATTAAATAAGGACATAACAATAAACGCCTACGATAGAAATACAGACATTTCTTTCTTAGGGTGTGGTATTGCACTATGAGTAGGTGGTGAATTTACAAGCCCTGACGGATTATTTTATGCAAACAAAGAAATTCTTAAAAAAGAATTCGGAACAGATGTAAAAATGCAACATGATGTTATTGAGATAAACTCAAAAGAAAAATATGTTGTTGTAAAAGATTTAGTTTCTGGAGAAACATTTAAGGACGAATACGATAAACTTGTGTTCGCTGGAGGAACGTGACCTATAAGCCTTGGTATTGAAGGTGAAAATTTAGAAAATGTATACTTCTCAAAAATATTTGCACATGCTAAAGAAATTTATCAATGCAATAGAAACGACGATTTGAAAAACGTTGTTGTAGTAGGAGCTGGATATATTGGTATCGAACTTGTTGAGGCTTTCAAGAAGGCTGGCAAAAATGTAACTCTAGTAGATTTCGCAGACAGAGTTATTCCTAGATATTTTGATGAAGAATTTACTAGCGAAATGGAAAGCAGAATGTCTAATGAAGGTATTTCATTTAGACCTGGAGAGAGATTAACAAAAATAGAAGGTGAAGACGGTAAGGTTACAAAAGTTATTACCGACAAAAATTCTTATGATGCAGACATGGTGATAATGTCTGTTGGATTCAAACCGCAAACTTCGATGTTAAAAGATCAAGTTGAAATGTTGAAAAATGGAGCAATTTTAGTTAATGAATTCCAACAAAGTTCGAACCCAGACATTTATGCTATAGGTGACTCTTGTGCACTTAAACACAACATTCTTGGTCACCAACATGTAGCGCTAGCTACAAATGCTGTTAAAACAGGTATTGTATCAGCATTCCATCTTGCAGGAAACACTTCAATTCGTTTCCCTGGAGTGAATGGTACAAATGCAATAAATGTATTTGACTGTAAGTATGCATCTACAGGTATATCAATGCAAGCAGCTAAGGAATTTGGAATTAATGCAAAATCAGTTATTGTAAGAGATAAAGATCGTCCTGAATTCATGAATAATGCAGAAGATGTAATGTTTAAACTTGTTTATGACCCAGACACAATGAAAATACTTGGGGCACAAATTGGTTCATGAGGTCAACATAATCACACAGAAGTAATATACGAGTTATCATTAGCAATATCAAAAGGACTAACAGTTCCAGAATTAGCATTGGTTGATGTATTCTTCTTGCCGCACTTCAACAAACCA
This sequence comes from Melibe bucephala, assembly GCA_039654525.1. Lineage (NCBI taxonomy): Eukaryota > Metazoa > Mollusca > Gastropoda > Nudibranchia > Dendronotidae > Melibe > Melibe bucephala. The sequence goes on from JBCJKE010110984.1 coordinate 8,571, forward strand.
TTTAACTTTATGATTAAAGCGGTTCTTGATGCTGTTGGTATTACATACGCAGATAAAAATTAAATATACACACCATACGGTGTGTTTTTAAAAAAAAGTAGCGTTTGCTACTCATTGAAAATGGGGTTAAGAGAAGGATCTTTTCTTGATTCTTCTGCACCTTGTATGATCAATTTTTTAACCTTAGCAACCATTTCTGCGGTTGGTGGTTCAAGATCCATTAAAGGGAACTTTATTCCAAGGCCTTCATATTTAGGTTTCATCATATCATGGTAAGGTAAAATTTCAAACTTAACCATGTTTTTAAGGGTCCCAATCATTCTTCCCAGTCTTATCATGTAATGATCATCTGTATCAGAATATGTCGGTACGTAAACGTGTCTAATTCAATAAGGTATACCAAGTTTTTCACATGTTTTAATAAAATCCATTTCATTTTGATAAACGGTTGAACTTAATGTTAACTTTTCGCAAACATCAGGGTCTGGATGTTTGACATCAATAAGGAATAAACTTGCTAATTTTGCAATTTCAATAATTTTATTTACTTTATCTCCCATGTATGTTCCTAAGGCAGTATCGAATGTCAAGTGAATATCTCTTTTCTTACATTCTTTAGCAAGAGCAAGAGCAAAATCTAATTGACCAAGCCCTTCTCCACCAGATATTGTTATTCCACCATTATTTGCTTTATAAAAACTTTCATTTCTATAGTATTTATCAATAACTTCTTGAACAGTAATTTTATTCTCTTGTTTTCATTCTCATGTCTCGGGGTTGTGACAGAAAAGACATCTAATTGGACAACCTTGAAGGAAAACTACTAGACGAAGTCCTGGTCCATCTACAGCTCCCAAAGTTTCAATTGATGAGTATCATGCTATTGTTTCTAAATCTTTATTTTCCATAAAGCAATTATATAACTATATTTAAAATATGTGGGAATAATTATCATTTAGTTATTGTCATTTTTTTTGAGTTAAAATTATATTAAAGGAGAGTAGATATATAATGGCAAACTTTGAACAATTTATTCATGATAAATTAAGTGAATTAAATAAAACTAACAATAAAAAAATGAGAATTGCCTTCGCGGAAGGTTGAGCAACAAGAATGCAAGTTGCAGCAGAAAGTGTTGATGAAGATAAACTATTAACGCCAGTTCTTATTTTCGAAACAAGGAATCAATTTGAGGATAATCCTTCAGACCCAGACTTGGACTTTATGATAATTGAAGAACAAGAAGAATTGGTTAAGGAACTAACCGAGAAATATGTGGAACTAAGAAAGGGGAAAGAGAACTTTGACGAAGCGTTGTCAAAAATGAAAGAAACAGCTCTTTTCACTGCTATGTTATTAAGAACAGGAAAAGTCGATGGAGCAATTGGTGGAGTTTATAACTCTACAGCAAAAATATTAAGTAGTGCATTTAGAGCTATAGGTCCAGCAAAGGGAATTAAAACAATTTCATCAGTTATGCTAATGCATAAGGAGGAACAAATGTTTACATTCTCTGACATTTCGGTGAATCCAAACCCCGACCAAAACGCTATAGTAGATATTGCAATAAATGCATCAAATTTCGTTGAAGGAATGGGTAAAAAAGCAAAAACTGCATTTTTATCATTTTCAACTGATGGATCTGCGATTACAGATGACACTAAAAAAATGGCTGGAGCGGTCGACATATTCAATGAGAAGTACCAACCTAAATATCCCGCAATTGGAGAGATTCAATTTGATGCAGCTTTAGATACTGACATTAGACGTAATAAATACAAAAAACGCGGAGGATTTAGAAAGCAAGCAACAGTTTATATATTCCCTGATTTAGGATCAGGAAATATAGGTTATAAGATTGCCCAAAGAATGGGTGGTTGAGGTGCGATTGGACCAATTATTACTGGGTTACAACAACCTTACAACGATCTTTCAAGAGGATCTAAATCAAATGACATTTTAAATACAGCACTTATTACTGCTATTCAAGCATATGCAAAGGAGAACAATGACAAATAAAATATTAATTATAAATGCCGGTTCATCATCGATCAAGTGACAACTACTTGATAAAAACACCTTAGAAGCTATCGCTTCTGGTATCGCCGAAAGAATTGCTGTTGATGGTAAGCAATCAATGGAATTCAACGGAGATAAATTTAAGCAATCATTCCCAACGAATGATCACAAAGAAGCCGTTAAAGCTATTATTAATCTTTGAGAAGAAAATAACATCATCAAAGATCCGTCAGAAATAACAAATGTAGGATTTAGAATTGTTCATGGAGCGAACTACTTTTCGAAACCAACACTTCTAAAAGATGGGGATGTCGAAAAGATAAGAGAAGCTGGTAAATTTGCACCTTTACATAACCCAGGAGCAGCGCAAGCAATTGATGCTTTTAAAGAATTGTTTCCTAAAGCAATACTGTCTGCAAACTTTGATACTGGATTCCACACATCTATTCCTGCTGTAAACAGTACATATCCAATGAATCAAGAAATAGCTAAGGAATTAGATATTAAGAAATACGGAGCTCATGGAATATCTCATAGATACATTACGAGAAGATTAGAAGAGATTCTCAATAAAGAAAAAGTTAACTTTGTAAATCTTCACGTTGGCAATGGGGCATCTCTTTGTGCAGTTAAAGAATCTAAATCGTTTGATACAACAATGGGTCTTACGCCTCTTGCTGGAATTATGATGGGAACAAGATCGGGTGATATAGACCCTTCAATTCACGAATATGTATGTAATGCAAAAAACATTAGCATTGAAGAGTTTACAAACATTTTAAATAAGAAATCAGGACTTCTTGGAGTTTCAGGAGTTTCTTCTGATATGAGAGATGTTCATAAAGCGATAGGCGAAGGTAGTGAATCAGCCAAATTAGCATTTTCTTTATACACACAAAGAATAATTGATTATACTGCTGCCTTTATCAATAAAATTGGTAATGCAGATGCGATAGTATTTACTGCCGGGGTTGGTGAAAATGATCATTTTGTTCGTAAAGCTGTCATTGATGGTCTTGCATCATTTGGATTAAAACTTGATGAAAAAGCAAATGAACAATCATTTGATGAATATATGCTTATATCTGCACCAGACTCAAAAATTAAAGCATTTGTTATAAGAACTAATGAAGAACTTATGATTGCTAAAGATGCGCTGGAACTACAAAGATAATGAAACATCCTTACAACATACTTGTTGAAGATATTAATAAATACACATCTTTGACAAAGGAAGAAATAAAACAACCAAAACCAAACCTATTTGTAATTGACGACATAAATTTTAAAACATTAGATTTTTTGAATGATGTTAAAAAAGAAACAGGAATAGAACCAAAGGAACATATGTATATTGGTGCCTCTTGTTCTAACCCTTACAATTGTTTCAAACCATATACTGTTTATGGTTTTGATAATGTGCTATTTTATATAAAAAATGATGACAAAAAAATCAAGGAGGAAGCCACTGCAAGGCAAGGATAGAATGGAAAACAATATTATTAAGTCAGACTATTTAAAAGATAGAGAAGCCTACAAAGGAACTCTTAATTATGCAAAAAGTAAAGCAAGAAGTATGTGATGAAAATGTTTACTTTACGGAATTATGGGAGGTGCTTTTATTTCTCTTGGTTATGTTGGCGCATATTCATTTAAAGCGGCTGCCCACGGACAGGCAATCGGGTTTGTGATGGCGTGTATGATTTTTCCTGTCGGAATTATCATGTGTACCTTTCTTGGAGGATCGCTCTTCACATCAGATTCTTTAACAACACTACCTCTTTTAGATAAGGAAGTAAAGATTAGAGATGTAGCAAAAGCTTTAGGTTGAGGTTTTGTTGGTAATTTAATAGGAGCATTCATAATAGCATTATTATGCTTTGGCTCCGGTTGAATGGATGCAAGGGGAAAATTAATCGCTGCAATGATTCATACATATGATTCAAAGCAAACTATTTGATATAGAGCAATACCTTCAGCTATGTTATGTAATATTATGGTTGCTGGTTCTGTTGCTATGACATACAGAACCAAAACTTCAATTGCTAAATTCTTTCTTCTTTGAATACCGATAGCATTATTTGTTGCTGGTGGGTTTGAACACATAGTTGCAAATATGTTTGTATTCTGAAATGGAGTTTTCTCTGACGGAGTTCATTGAAACGCCGCCGATGCTTCTCAACACAAATTGATTGCTGATATTGTTGGTATTTCTACAAATAATTTTGATGCAGATTTAAAGGAATTTCTTTTGCATCATAAAGATCACTTTACACTTGATCCAACAAGCCATGTTTTAACGTGACATGCAAATACTGGAAGATTTATTTATGGAAATCTTATCCCTGTTGCATTTGGTAACTGAGTATCAGGAGCAATCATGCTACCCGCTCCTTATATGATCATAAGAGCTTACTATAAAAAGCACCCAGAAAAATTAAATCATTAAAAAACGGAGTAATCCGCTTTTTTTAATAATCAACTTCAAATGTTTGTGAAAAATCATCTAACAGTGTATACCTTATTGCATATTCTATTACTTCATCTTTGTCATCAAACATCAACGAATGAGATGCAACAACTTTAGAGTGTTGATTTATATTTAACTTTATTGAAATAGATTGTGGAGGTTCAATGATAACAACCCTTTCAACTCTTTTAACAACCTTAATATTGTTTTTGGCAAGAAATGCTGCGAATGACTCCTTAATCTCTGATGCGGAGGCGGTTGGTAATATCTTTGTGTTAACAAATGAATGCAAGACAGTAAAGGGTTTATTATTTGTATTAAATTGAGTTTTCATAAATGTGAAACCAAACTTGTTCTCGTCAACATTAAAATTAATGTGTTTAAAGGTTTTCTTACTTTTTCTATCAAGCTCCATATTAATAACATGGAATTGGTATGATCCAATTGATTTTTCTCCCCTTGCTTTGAATGACAATTTCTCATGTCCCATTGAAACATAATAACCACGACCTTTTCTAGAAGTTAAATAACCTTCTTCTTTTAACCTTGTAAGAGCTTTTCTTGCGGTCATTCTAGAACACTTCATTTTTATTGCAATTCCATTCTCTGAAGGAATTTTTTCTGAGGGTGATCAAACTCCTGAATTTATTGATCATTTTAGATTTCTAACAATTTCACTAACTTTTTCTTTCATACTAATATTATATATACAATTTGGACAACTTGTATAAGTTAAGTAGACAAAAACTATTTTTTTTCAGACATTTTTCTTCTTTTTAGTGAAATAATTGAATAGTTATACAAAGGAGGGCACATGCCAACAAATAAATCAATTGATAACAAAACATCAGTAAAACCATATTTTGAAAAAGCAAGAATTGCTCAGAAAGAATATGCAAACTTTACTCAAGAACAAGTTGACAAGATTTTCTATGAAGTTGCTAAAGCAGCTAATGAAGCTAGAATTGACCTTGCAGAACTTGCAGTAGAAGAAACACAAAAAGGAATTTTAGAAGATAAAGTACTTAAAAACCACTACGCTTCTGAAATCATTTATAACAAGTACAAAGATGTAAAAACAGTAGGAACAATCCATGAAGATGTTTCTGCAGGATACAGAGAAATCGCTGAACCACTAGGAGTGGTTGCTGCTATCATCCCTGTAACAAACCCTACATCAACAACTATTTTCAAAGTTTTAATGGCTATTAAAACAAGAAACGCTATCGTTATTTCACCACACCCACAAGCTAAAAAATGTATTGGTGCAACAGCGAGACTATTATCAGACGTTGCAATTAAGTATGGTGCTCCAATCAACTTAATTCAAGCAATTGAAGAACCTTCAATGGAAGGAACACAAGAAGCTATGGCTGAAGCTGACTTCATCCTTGCAACTGGTGGTGGAGGGCTTGTTAAAGCTGCTTACTCATCAGGTACACCAGCTATTGGGGTTGGAGCCGGAAATGCTCCTGCAATCATAACTGAATCATCAGATTTAGATATGGCAGTAACATCAATAGTTCAATCAAACTTCTTCGACCACGGAATGATCTGTGCAACAGAAAACCACGTAATCGTTGAAGATGCTGTTTATGACAAAGTAGTTAAACTATTTAAAGAAAGACATGCACACGTAGTTACATCTAAAACAGATGTTGAAAAAGTTAAAAAAGGAATGTTCAAAGAAGGAATGTTCGGAATGCTTCACCCAGCACCAGTTGGACAATCAGCTGAAACTGTGGCAAAACACTTCGGAATTAAAGTTCCTGCTGGTACAAAGCTTATTTTAGTTGAATCTAAAGATGCTCCAACATATGACAATGCACTTGCACACGAAAAACTTTCAACATATGTTTCATTATTTAGAGCTTCTGACTTCGAAGAAGCAGTTCACATATCAGAAGAAATTCTAAAAATGGGATTAGGACACACAGCTTCTCTATTCATCGATGAATCAGAAGAAGAAAAAATTGATCTATGATCAAAAACTCTTAAAGCTGGTAGACTTCTAATCAACACTCCATCATCTCTAGGAGGAATTGGTGATCTATACAACTTCTCACTACTTCCATCACTAACTCTAGGATGTGGATCATGAGGAGGAAACTCATTCATGGGACAAACAGGTCCATTACAATTAATTCAAACAAAGAGGGTAGCAATGAGAAGAGAAAACACACTATGATTAAAAGTTCCTAAAACATACTTCAAATATGGGAACACACCAGAAGCTCTTAAAGACCTAGTAGATGAAGGTGTTAAAAAAGTATTTGTTGTTTCAGATGAAATTATCTGAGGGCTATATGGAGAAAAATTCTCTGAATACCTATCAAATCTAGGATTTAACTTCCAAGTATTTACAGATGTTGAACCAAACCCAACACTTAGATCAGTAAATAAAGGTCTTTCACAAATTGAATCATTCAAACCAGATACAATTATCGGATTTGGTGGAGGTTCATCAATTGATGCCGGAAAACTTATGTGATTCTACCACGAGAACCCAGACCACAACTTTAAAGATTTAGGAATGACATTCTTCGACATTAGAAAGAGAATCGTTAAATTCCCTGAAATGGGTAAAGTTAAATTTGTTGCTGTTCCAACAACAGCCGGTACAGGTTCAGAGGTTACACCATTCTCAGTTATCACTGATGAAAACCACAAAAAATGACCACTAGCTGATTACGCACTATTGCCAGACATGGCTATTGTGGATTCACAATTCCAAATGTCAATGCCTAAATCGGTTACAGCAATTTCAGGAATGGATGCACTTACACACGCTATGGAAGCATACGTTTCAATCCTTGCTACTGAATTTACAGACCCATATGCTCTACAAGCTATCAAAACAATTTTTGAATACCTACCAAGAGCTGTTAAAAATGGAGCTAAAGACAAAGAAGCTAGAGAAAAAATGGCGCACGCAGCAACTCTTGCTGGTGTAGCATTCGCTAATGCATTCTTAGGAATAGTTCACTCACTATCACACAAACTTGGTGGAGCTCACGGAGTTGCACACGGTCACTCAAATGCTATTTTCTTACCATATGTAATTAAATACAATGCAAGAGTTAACGAGGGTAAACAAGCGCTATTCTCACAAAATAAATATCCAGTTGCAAAACAAAGATACGCAGAAATTGCTAGATACATCGGACTAACAGGTTCTTCTGATGATGTACTTGTAAACAAACTAATTGATAAAGTTGTTGAAATTACAAAAGAAGTTGGACTTTCAAACAATATTAAAGATGCAAGATCACTTACATCAACTGAAAAGGAATTTAAATCATCTCTAAAATCTCTATCAAGAGACGCATTCGATGATCAATGTACAGGAGCTAACCCACGTTACCCATACATCAAAGATCTTCAAGTTATTTATGAATGAGCCTGAGAAGGTAAAGACGCTAAGAAATTAGAAATTTAATTTAATGACACGCCTATGGCGTGTTTTTATATAATTCTTACATGGCAACAAGAGAAGAGTTATTACAAGAAAAAAGAAGATATGGATTACCAGAAGTTATTTCTACCCAAGAGCAAAGTAAACTAGACGAAGGTATGCCCGTTCAAAAAATAATGGGATACATTGAGTTTGATAAAGTTAGAATAAATGTAGAAAGGGATGTTTTAATTCCAAGGTATGAAACCGAAGAAGTCGTGCACGAAGCTTTAAAATTTATAAATGAAGAATCAAATGTTCTAGACTTATGCACTGGTTCTGGATATATCGGTTTGACAATTAAGGATAAGACAAATGCTACAGTTACAATGTCCGATGTTTCTAACGAGGCTATTCTCCAGGCATCAGAAAACGCAAAATTAAATAATCTCGATGTAACAATTATTAAATCAGATATGTTCCAAAACATAAAACAAAAATTCAATGTTATTGTTTCTAACCCTCCTTATATCCCCTTTAAAAATAAAATAAGTGATTCCGTTATTAATTTTGAACCAAAGAATGCGCTATTTGCATCAGAAGACGGAAACTACTTTTACAGAGTGATTGATGAGAATGCAAGTAAATTTTTAGAAAAAGAAGGCATAGTTGTACTTGAAATTTCAGAAGACAATGTTGACTTCCTAAAAAAAAGAAACTTCAAAATTATCGATGATATAAACGGCAAACCCAGAATAGCGGTAAAGGTATATAATTAATCTATGAAAATAGTAATTAAAGATGAATATATTAGATTGGGTCAACTTCTTAAGAAGATAAATATTATATCTTCTGGAGGAGAAGCTAAGTGATATGTTGCAAACAATGATATTAAAATTAACGGCAGAAAACCAGAAGGAAGAAACGCCAAAGTTCCTGTAGGTTCTGTTGTTTGAATAAATGATGAACTTTACCAAGTTGTGACTGAATTTGAATAAATTAAAATACTCAGGCTTCTGAGTATTTTAATTTGTTATCTTAATGTATACATTTTTGCTGTTTCAACATCAACCATTTTAAGTAGAGGATAACCAGCAATTAATCAATAGATTGTACCATCGTCAGCTTCTAGTACTACGGAACCAAAGAAGTCGTCAACTTCGCTTTTTGTTCTCACCTTTTCGAACTTATCCGAGATCGAAGTCTTTACATAACTTGAATTTCCAATAAGGTAAATGTCGCCATTTTTAGTTTCAAAAATATTATCTGGATACTCAGGATCAACCGCCTCTTTAATTTCAACAAAACTATCATCACCAGAACGTTTCACAAATGAACCACTCATTTCTTTTAAGACATAAATATTCCCATTCTTCAATTGATAAAGTTGAGCTCCACCACCAATTGAGCCATCTGGATCTCATCACTCTTCTGATCCTGGAACAATTATAAATTCTGTGGAATTATTTTTCTTTACTCACAAGTGATTACCAGCAACATATAGATCTCCAGTTTTTTCGTCTACTAATATTTGGTCCCCATAAGATAGATTCTCGTTTCCAGAAATTGTTAAGTCAGTAAATGTGGCATCACCTTTTTTTAACTCTCACACATGGTTATTTTGGTTTCCATCAAACGCATCGGAAGTAAACTGAACAACATAAACATTACCATCATTGTCTTCATCGACTTGAATTAAGTCAGGAGAACTATCATCGTACCATCCTTGATTTTCGATTTCTGTAAATTCTGTACCTCCAGATCTTCTTATATATACTTTATCATGGAATACAATTAGGTCATTTTTCTTTGTCAATATTGTCGTAACACCTTTTGCTGGTGAAATGTCTAAACCATGAGTTTTTAAACTTTGAAATTTTGTTTGGCCTTTCTTCAATACAAATGCTGAAGCGTTACCAAAAACATATAAATTTCCTCCGTCAGTAAGATTGAAAGCTCCTCCAGAACCTGATACTAAGCGGTCTGAAGGGTCTTCGTATTCAACATCAACAAATTCCTTACTCCCTGACTTCATAACTTGTAAACCACTCTTACCGGAACCCATTGAATAAATATTTCCATAGTCATCTTCAATCATTTTCAAGCCTTTTGATGTTGAAATATTTGTTCCAGAAACCACTTCCCACACTTTAGAATCTTTTCACTTAACCATTAATGATTGATCTTTATTTTTATTTTTTGACATCACAAATATATCACCTTTTTTATCTTTAAAGAAGAATCCATTTGCACCATTAGTTATTCCAGAGTTTTCCACAACAACAAGTTCTTGAATTAAATATTTATCATATTTTTCAATCGCTTCTTTCATGTTTGATTTAATTGTAATGGTCAAATCGCACATGTCATTACTTGTTCCGCCAGATTTATAAAGATCATAAAGTGAATTCAATCCCTCATTACGAGTTTCAACTATTTTATCATAAAGGTTTTTATATCTCTTATTAGAGTCAAATGTAGGAATATCAACATTATTGATTTCATCAACATTTTCATCATAACTTTCTTTTCTTGCAGCTTCAGTGTTAGCTCTTACTACCTCAGCATTATATGTGGTGTAAATTTGTTTTATAAGAGCTTTTTGTTCAGTTACAATATTTTTAACTTCTTCTTCAGTTTTTCCCTCATCAACTGCACTCAGTGCAATATTTTTAATATCTAAATAATTTTTGTAGGAATCTTCCCTTATGAAGATTGAAGAACCTTCGGCGGCAATTGTTAATAATAGTGAATTGTAATAATTTGTGATATCTGATTTCGCTTCCAATTGAGCCATAATCAGTTTTGTTGCTTGCTCTTCTCTGTGTTGCGTAATTCACTCATTAGTTTTGGCCTTCATTTCCTGAATAACGATATTTTTAATTCTTAAAATTTCATCAACCTGTCCAGCTGTAAGCATTTCTTTCGTGTTATTGTTAATAAGCGCAGATATCGCTTCTATCAATTCATCAAAATTGGGATCACCCGAATTTTTTAAGGTTGTTCTATATCCCTCACTTCTCTGAAAATTCGGAATAGCGTCCTCTATACTTCGTTTTGGTATTAAAGCAGTGATTTCATTACAACTAGAGTATTTTTGATCATATAGATTTTCTTCATCATTAACTTGTTTTACAACACCCGAAAATCTATCATATACTTGATCTATTAACATTTTTGACCTAAGAGAAGCATCAGATAATTCTTCTCCTCCAGAATAACTCTCAAATCATTTTTGACCCGCATTAAAGATTTCAACAATCTCTTTTGATGATGAAGAAAATATTCTATCGTAGTCTTCAATTGGAACAACATAAGGATTTTTACTAATCAATATAAACAAAATTAAATCGAGTTTTGTGTGTAATATGTGTGCTTTTGAGGGATTTAATTGGCTGTATAGGTATACAAAATTTCTTAAGTCAGATTTTAAATCTCTGGCCTCTTCACTTGTGATGATGGCATTTATCTCTTCTAGTGAATCTGTTGTTGATATAGTTTGCATTAATTTAGATGCATCAGCTTCAATTTGTTGTACAGAAAGACTCATCTCATCTGTAATGTCTGTAATTGATGATATATCTGAAATGAGCCCTCTAATTTTAGTGTTAATTTCTTTTGCTCTTTCAGTTGCTTGACGTCTTGAATTAGTCATCTCTATGGCGACATCTGCAGAATTTACCATTTCAAGAATTTTCTTTTTAATATTCTCTTCTGTTTCTTCTAACTCCTTCATATAGTCTGCTTCGGGTAATTTTTTATCTATTAGTTCGATTAATATTCCTGTGTCGTGAGAAACGTAGTTTCTTAAATCCCTTAATATTTTTGGTGGGTGCGCCAAACTATCTTTTTTATTTAAAATGTCCATTCTATTTTCTAAGTGCATAAAATAACTGACTATTTCAAATTTCGCAAGTGTACACTCTATTTCGTTTTGATTTTCAGCCTTATTTAAATTTCCGAATAAAGAGTTTAATACCAAAGTTTTGAAATCAACAGTAATTTTTTTGATTTCAACCTCTGTTGTTTTTCTGGCAATAGCCAGCTTAGCATCTTGCATTACGGAAAGAATATCAGTTTTTATTTTGAAGTTTGAACTCATTTTTTCAACTTCAATTCAAAAGTTATCTAGCGACTCATATTCGCCAAGACGCAACTCTTCTAAATTTGACTTATTAGCAAAATCATTGTATCTTGAAAGTCTAGCGTCAATTGTTGCCTTCAAACATTTTGCTTCAAATTCAAGTCTTGGAATATCATTCGACAAACCTATATTTTCATTTATGATTTTTGGAATTTGTGCTCATTCATCAACGGCAGAGCCTTCCAATTCTTTATTTTTAACTACAATTTTTTTCAGCGTTGCATCATTGTAGTAATTAAGCACATCTTTCAATGCTGCTTCTTTCTGTTTTTTGAAAGAATTAATTCTAATTCCCTCATCATTATTTTTTCTGCTTAGGAATATACCAACTGGTACTCCTACAGCTGCTGCAACAGTTACAGCACTCACAGTTGCTAAAGCAACTTTTCTACTTTTCTTCATAATCTAACTCCATTTTCTTACACTTAAATTATACTACTTGGGAATTATTGCAAAAAACTTCTAGCTGTTATTTTTTATAAAAAAATACCTATAAGTATAGGTATGGCGATAAATCATATGGCGGATAATGAGGGACTCGAACCCTCGCTCCTTTGCAGGACTACACCCTTTCCAAGGGTGCCTCTTCACCAACTTGAGTAATTATCCATGTATAAATTATAATGAATTTTTTAGTCATAAGAGTATAATTATATTGGTACAAATGAATAGATATTTTTGGTAAATCCTACTTTAAGAAAGAGGGTATTATGAAGAAAATACTTTTAGCAGCAACTGGTAGTGTTGCTGTTGTCAAGTTGGCAAAATTAAAAAAACTACTAGATGAAAAATATGATGTAAAAGTAATTGTGAGTGATTACGTTTTTGATAATTTTAAGGAGATTAAGGATATTGAAATTGTAAGAGAAGACAAAGACCTAGGTTCATTCCCCGAGCATATTAAGTTAGCTAAATGAGCTGATTTAATTTTGGTAGCCCCAGCTACAGCAAACACCTTATCAAAATTTAATGCAGGTATTGCGGACAACCCATTACTTTCAACTTTATTAGCCGCAAGAACCCCAATTATTTTCGCCCCCGCAATGAACACATTCATGTATGAAGCAATATGCAGAAGAGGTGTGATTGATAACTTATCAAATATGGGTTGTTCATTTATTGGGCCTGATACTGGTAGATTAAGAGAAGGCGAAAGTGGCTTAGGAAGAATGACTGAACCGGAAGAAATTGTTGAAAAAGTAAAAAACTTTTTTTCACCAAATAAAAAGAATGTCATCGTTACATATGGTGCATCAAAGGTTAAGGTAGATGCTATTAGATTCATTTCAAATAATGCAACTGGAAAGCTAGGAAAAATGATCATAAATGAACTTAAGCTTTTGGGTCACAATGTTAAAGGGATTGATGTTTCAAGACATTCGAATTCTGAAGTTTTAGAAATCATTAAAAACAATGAATGAGATGCCTACATTTCAACGGCTGCTTTTGCGGACATTTTAACTGATTATTCAAATGAAAAAATAGGTAAAAAAGATTTAAAAACCATTGAATTAAAGCAAAATATTGATGTTTTAACAAAAATAAGAGAAGACTTTCCTAATAAAAAAATTATCGGCTTCAAGCATGATAATAACAAGCAAAATGCAATTAATAAAATGGAAAAATTAAGTCTAAATTATATGGTTTGAAATAAGGTTGGATCAATGGGTAATAATAAAATTTCTGGAGAAATAATTGGTCATAATTTTAAATTTGAAAATACTTCAAAAAATGAATTGGCAAGAGAGATTGCGAGGTTAGTATAATGAATTTATTTATCGACATAGGAAATACAAACATTAAGATAAACTTTCAACACGAAAGCAAAGAATATTATCTAAATTATGAAACAAAAGCAAATTACACAGTGGACACATTTTTTATTCAATTGCCGCAAGAAATAAAAAGTGCAAAAATAGAAAATGTATATATTTGTTCTGTAGTTCCTGAAAAAGAAAATCTAATTAAAGGTGTTATTAAGAAATACTTTTCAGTGAGACCAGTAATGATTGCACATCCTCTTAAAACAGGACTACAAATTAAATCTTCTAACCCCAAAGCTGTAGGAGCTGATCTTGTTGCTCTTGGTGCATTCTTGAACTCAAGAGATAAAGACATGTCTGTTATGGTTAATTTAGGAACTGCAACAACAATTATTGCTACAAAGAATGGTGCATTTGAAGGTGCAATTATAGCTCCTGGAATTCAAGGATCTCTTAATTCACTGATAAGTAATGCATCAAAGCTAAATCAATTTTCATTAGAAGTAACAGAAAAAAATATTGGTAAAACAACTCAAGAGGCAATTTCAATTGGAGTATTATCTGGTCATGCAGAAATGATCAAGGCACTAGTTTCAAAACTTAATGCCAAAAATGTATATGTTTCTGGAGGATTTGCAAAAAAGATAATTGAACTATTGCCAGAATACGAATACATTAAAGAAGCTACAATCGCTGGTATGAAGGAAATCATTAAACTCAATGTCTAATAAGATCAGTTCACACACAATAACAACATATGCAATATATGTGGCTTTCTTCTTATTTATGGGACTGACTCCTTATATAGGATATATTTCAATACCACCAGTAAAAGCGACTTTAATGGCAATACCTGTTGCCGTAGTAACAATACATAAAAAAGTAATTGGAGCAATTTTTGGTTGCTTCATGTTTGGAATCACTTCAATGCTAGCTGCCGTTTTATATGGATCTGTTTTTGTGGTTTCTCCATACAACTGAGGTTATGGATTCTTATTTCTCTTTGTTGGGAGATTATTAATTCTTTTACCTCTTTTGCCAACAATATTGATTTTAGAAAAATATTTTAAAGATAATTTAATTTCACTTAAAGCTCTTATTTACGCTCTTGTAATTTCTATATTTAATACTTTATCAATAATAACTTTGATCTACATAGTTAATTCTGGAACTGTTAAGATCTCTGGTAATTCAAATGGTTATTGAGCCTTTATTGCATTAATAGGTAAAAACATTGCTGTTGAGTGGACATTACCACCTATCGTATCTGCAGCCTTGGGTTCTACAATTCTTAAAATTAGTACTCGAGAAAAACAAGTAAAATCGGCCAAATGATAATTTTTTAAATAAGATGGTTAAAATTCTATCTTTTCCTTTATAATAAATAAGCAATTATTTATGGCGACCGTGGCGAAGTGGTTAACGCACCTGGTTGTGGTCCAGGCATTCGCGAGTTCGATTCTCGTCGGTCGCCCCATTTTTTTAACAAAATTTTCGATTACAAAAAGCACTGAGAGATCAGTGTTTTCTTTTGTTTAATTCCTGGTAAAAAAACGCGGAGGATTCTATCCTCCATTCTCGTGCGCTTTCTCCAACAAGCGCGCCTGTCTTCCTAGCCATCGACTTAGCACTTGCCTTCCCTTCTATTATATAACTTTTTCTATAGAAAAAGTTATATACATGTACGTATGCGCGTATAAAGAAAATAATGGCTGATGCCATTACATTAATTATTTAGTTCTTTTTGGATGGTGGGAAGAGATTCTATCTTTTTAAGTCGATTATCCATATGATCAACTTTAATATTAAGACTTTCTAGTTTATCAACGATTTTTAGATTAAACTCTTGTTGGTTTCTATTGAACTCCAGTTGGTTATCCCTAAACTTTTCGTAATCTAATCTGAATTTCTCAAATCACTTTGGTTCTGCTGACATAGTTTTCACCTTCCTAATACTTAAATTATATAGCACACCTTTTTCAAGTTGATTAAGTAATATTGGGATTTCAGTTTTTAATTGGCGAGCTGTTTTGTTTTTAATGTTCATACATTATTAATTCCCTTGTTACTTTGACAAATCAAAGACTAAAATAAAATGTTGATAAATATTGTTTAAAAAGTTTCAATTTTTTCATGGTATTTTTCAATTGTTCAATAATAAGCTAATGAGAATAAGTGATTAAAGTATTAGTTTTGTCTCAGATATAAACAAAAATAGCTCTAGGCTATTTAATGGTGGATTTAATTTTATTTACAACAATTTCGAATTGAGGTTCAAACATTAATATATGTTTTGCATCAGGTATTAATATATATTCCCTATTTTCTGTATTAGATTTTAAGAGGTTTCTTTTTGCTTTATCTATATTAACAATAACATCATCTTCTGGTTGGAAATAATATAGGGGAGTTTTAACCTTTCTATTACTCTTAAGATATTTTCACGCCCTCTTAGTAATGGCTCATGTAGCGAGAGTTTCTCTAACCTGCCTTATTTTCCCCTTGTCAGCCATTCTCGCAAGTCTGTGAAGGGTTTTATTGGAAGATAAGAGACTATAGTTAACACTGGCCTTGTACTTATAATTGATATTTGTAAAGAATGATACAGTTGTCATGAATTGAACTTTAAACTGAGTTCATTTTGACGCAACCATAATATTTTCAAGTTTGTTCGGTATTGATCAAGCAAATATTCCTTCTATTAGTCCTTCATGTTTATATGAAATATATGTAGCATATGCTGCTCCCATTGATTCACTAACAACTCAAATCTTATAACCGAGATCTTTATAGTGTTTGATAACACTCATGTAGTCATCAACATGCTTGTATATAAATCTAGACGCTTTAATTGGTGAGTTGTTATGCCCTCTAGATTCCATTGCAACAATTTTGTATTGATCTAATTTTTTAAATAGCGGTTTGCTAAATGCGGCAGAACCATCAAGACCATGCATATATAAAATCATTTTTTTACTTTTAGAATCATTTGTAATAACTGGAATATCTCCGTGCTTGCCTTTGATAATTTCATTAATCATAAAGTAATTATATTTAATCTTATAGATATATGAAAAAAATTTAAAAACACACAATGATGTGTGTTTGTATTAATTGTTATTTGTTGGATCAAGTTTTCTAATTTTATCCATGAATCTTCCGGCAACTTTATATCCTCCATAAGGATCAGTTTCAAGCGCTTTATTCTTTTGATTAGTCATTCATGTGAACCCATCGTAAGGAAGGTTTTTTAAATTTATTGAAGCAATTCTGTCTGGATTAAATTTAAGTTTTCCATTTTCCTGGGTTCAATAAGGTCCATCAAAATAAACGAAATCATCCCCGAGGTTCAATGATCAGTCAATCCCTCAATAATATTCATGTTGTAAAGCAGAAATCAACTTTCTATTAGAAAGATCCTTTCTTAAAGGATTATCAACAAAACTATTCCAAGATCCATCATAATTAGTTTTATCATTAAAATTCATGTAATTTTTATAATTAAATTTTAAGTAGTATGGATCAACACCCATATCATAGAACAGTTGTGCCATTGCATCATAGTTTGAATAAAGATTTTCCGTTTCAATCGTTAAAGAGTCGCCTGTTTGGTGTGGAAATTTAGCCATCATTCCAGCTGCATAGTAGTTATATGCTCCAATTGTACGGTTATCTCCCTGGGATGGAAAATGGTTTCTTAGACCTTCAGGATTAAGATTTAGTTTTAAGTTATTATCTTCTTCCATTGCACCATTAACTAAATTCATATATCCTTTATTCATTTCTCCAAATGCAAGATTTTCTTTTGCCGCTGCTCTATCATATCTTTTCCCATGATCAGACACAACAATTATTTCTGATGTATCTCAGATATTTAAACTAACTAATTTTTTTCTAAAGTCTTCGAATGTTTTCATAAGAGTATCGTTATACGTTCAACTGCTATATTCATCGTGGATTAAATTGGTAGTAATGAAGTTAAATGTATTTTCACCTTGAAGTCCTTCGAGGAGGTCTAGTGAACTAAGTACAGATTCAGGCTCATTAAATTTATAAACATCGGAAGCCATATTTGTATCTTTTATTATTTTTTCTTTTGTCTTTTTCGATCATTGCATCTTTTCCACATCTCAGTCATGGATCCTGTCATGTACACGATGTGAATCATAATATTCAAGTCCTCCCAAGATAATTTTATCTACGTTATCCGATTGACCGATACTGTCAAAGATTTTAGAATACGCATCATTAAATATTCACTTTCTATGATCTTGTACTCTCTTTCTGAACTCCGATGTCATAATTTGATAATTTGCTCCACCAAGAATTCCAAGTAATCCTGTGTGAGTTGCTCCGCCAGGAGATGTGACATTCATATATAAATTAAAATCTTTAAATGTTTTTTGATATTGATTTGAGTTCATTATTGCTCGATTTTTTTGTTCTATCTTCTTCAGTTGTTCGGCCTTCATAAGCGTAAGTTCTTGGATAAACTCAACGGTATTTCTAATGTCTCCATCTCCCACTTTGAATTCTTTTTTTCCATTTCGTTTAGCTTCTTGTGCCTTGTTAAGAAAATCATCAATCATAACCATTCCATTTTTAGCATCTTCCAATCCCTTTGAAAGGGAGGATGAATCATTATATGATTGATATGTATCATACATTCTTGCACTTGACATGCTGTCTAGCATTACTAAGAAATAATGTCTTTTTTCATTCGCTTTAGACTCTAATTGTTTAAATTCATGATTTTTGTCTTTTAACACATTAAGTGAAAAAGGTGCATCAATCTCCCCATCACTCATGGCACAACCTATAAGTGCAATAGTGGGTAGTGATAATGCTCCTAATACACATGTGGATCCCATTGATAGTTTCTTTAGATTTAATTTCATATTAAATATAATAGCAATTTTCTTTATAAAAAACAAACTATTATAAAGTAGAAAATAAATTCTACACTTGTTGGAAATAATATAGTGGAGTTTTAACCTTTCTATTACTTTTAAGATATTTTCATGCCCTCTTAGTAATAGCTCATGTAGCGAGCGTTTCTCTAACTTGCCTTATCTTCCCCTTGTCAGCCATTCTTGCAAGTCTGTGAAGGGTTTTATTGGAGGATAAGAGGCTATAGTTAACACTAGCTTTGTATTTATAGTTGATATTTGTAAAGAATGATACAGTTGTCATGAATTGAACTTTAAACTGAGTTCATTTTGACGCAACCATAATGTTTTCAAGTTTGTTTGGTATTGATCAGGCAAAGACTCCTTCGATTAGCCCTTCGTGTTTGTAGGAAATATATGTTGCATAAGCAGCTCCCATTGATTCGCTTACAATTCAAATTTTATATCCTAGTGTTTTATAGTGTTTAATAACGCTCATGTAATCTTCGACATGTTTATAAATAAATCTTGAAGCTTTAATTGGTGAATTGTTGTGTCCTCTAGATTCCATAGCAATTATTTTATATTCAGCAAGCTTTTTAAATAATGGTTTACTAAATGCAGCTGATCCATCCAATCCATGCATATATAAAATCATTTTTTTATTTTTTGAATCATTTGTCATTACAGGAATATCTCCGTGTTTACTTTTAATAATCTCGTTAGTCATAAATTAATTATATTGAAACTCATAAATATATAAAAGTAAAATTTAAAAACACACAAATGAATGTGTGTAGTAATTAATTATTTGTTTCCAATATCGAGTGCTCTTATCTTATCCATAAATTCACCAGCAACTTTATATCCGCCATAAGGATCTGTTTCCAAAGCCTTATTTTTCTTGTTGGTTAATCAGGTGTGTCCTTCATATGGTAAGTTTTTTAAATTGATAGATGTAATCTTATCTGGATTAAATTTAAGTTTTCCATTTTCTTGTGTTCAATATGGTCCATCAAAATAAATAAAATCATCTCCAAGATCTAAAGAATAATCAAGTCCTCAATAATATGAATGTTGTAAAGCAGAAATTAGCTTTCTATTAGAAAGATCCTTTCTTAAAGGATTATCAACAAAACTATTTCAAGATCCATCGTTATTAGTTTCATCTTTAAAATTCATATATTTTTTGTAATTAAATTGTAAGTAATATGGGTCGACCCCCATGTCATAGAAAAGTTGAGCCATTGCATCATAATTTGAATAAAGATTTTTTGTATCTATTGTTAGCGAATCTTTTGTTTGATGAGGAAATTTTGCCATCATACCGGCCGCGTAGTAATTATATGCGCCGATAGTTCTATTGTTTCCCTGTGATGGGAAATGGTTTTTCAAACCATCTTTATTAATGTTTAATTTAAGATCTCTTTTATCGGTTATTATTCCATTAACTAAATTCATAGCACCTTTTTTGTCCATTTCATGAAAAGCATCATTGTCAGCAGATATTTTGCCGGCAAATCTTTTTCCATGGTCGGAGACCACTATTATTTCAGAAGATTCTCATATACCGAGTTGAACCAATTTTTTTCTAAAACTTTCAAATGTTTCCATCAAACCATTTTGGTATTCTCAAATATAGTTAGAATCATGAATAATGTTTGTTGTAACAAAATTAAATGTATTTTCATTTTGATGACCTTCAAGTAAATCTAATGAGCTCAAAACAGAAGATGAAGAATTTAATTTTTTTACGTTTGATGCCATGTTTGAATCTTTAATTATTTTATTTTTTGTTTTTTCTGATCATGGCATTTTATCGATGTTTCAGTCGTGTATTCTATCATGTTGCATTCTGGAATCATAATATTCAAGACCACCTAAAATTATCTTGTCAATGTTATCTGATTGTCCAATGCTATCGAAAATTTTTGAATAAACATCATTGAAGAGTCATTTTCTGTGATCAGTCTCTCTCTTTCTAAATTCGGAAGTCATTATCTGATAATTTGCACCACCAAGAACTCCCAACAATCCAGAATGGGTTGCTCCACCTGGAGATGTTACATTCATATATAAGTTGAAATCTTTGAAAGTGTCTTTGTATTTATTTGTACTATCAGCACCCTCTAAAGTTTTGGACAATTCTGTTTGATAATTAGTCAAAACTCTTTTTCGCGTCATCAAGTAATAATTAATTGGCACTTTTTGATTATTATCTTCATCATAGTATTCAAATTTTCCTGATGCTTTTTCATTTTCAGCTTTTTCAATATTTTTTTGTAATTTTGATATTTTTTCGTTAATTTCTTTAACTTTTGAATCGACCTGAATCGTATCATTATATGACTGGTATGTATCATACATTCTAGCGCTAGACATACTGTCAAGCATTATTAAAAAATAATGTGTTTTTTCTTTATTTTGAGATTTTAATTGCACAAATTTATGATTTTGATCTTTTAAAAGATTCATTGAATATTCTGCATGTATTTCTTTATCGCTCAAAGAGCAACCAACTAAAGCGACTGTAGGAAAAACTAATGCTCCTAAGCCACAAATTGACCCCATAGATATTTTTTTAATGTTTAATTTCATATTAAATATAATATCAAAAAACAAAAAAATTAATTTTACTTAAAAAAATATTAATTAAAAAAAGAGAACTTAATCTCTTTAAAACTTATTTACATCCACATGATTTTGAATCACATTTACATTCTGTTTTATCACAGTTACATGTTCTTCCATCACATTTACAGTTTTTTTCGGTGCATCCGCACGCCATTTTTTTATTTTCCATAATTTCAACTCCTTACATAAATTATATTCCAGATAAGTAAGTAAAATTGTAAAATATAAAAATTGTAGTTATTATTTTCTGAATTTTTTTGTCTTAATTAAAAAGTAAAACTTTGCAAGATTTCTTAGTCCGAATGGCAATCATTTAAATTTTGCTTTTGTTGTATCGATTCTTATTTTGAAAGGTATTACTCCTCTATAATTTCTGTTTAGTTCTCATAGGTACATGAGGGCTCATGAATTTGCTTCAGGATTTACATTTGGTAATGTAACAATTCTTAAACAAGTTTCTAATCATAAAGTGGTTCTATTTATATCTCACTTTTGAGTTGTTGAATTTCCTTCACGATCAATTCATCAAACAGCCAAAGGATCGGGAATGTATTTAATGCTATTGGCCTTTGATGCCAGGTCGTTATATAGAACTGTATCTTGATATGAAACCCCTTCTCTTAAATCTATCATTTTCATAAATAATTCTTTTTTATAGAATTTACCGTGCGGAGTTGAAACGGGAGTAAAAGCTCTTTCATGAGAAACTTCACCTTCTTTACTTTGGAAAAATACAGGCATATTCTTTTCTTTATTTTTTATCTTTTTAGCTATTTTAGTAATTATGATTTCGTCATTGCTTGCTGAAATAATTTCGAGCATATTTGGTTTAAAATAATCGTCAGAATCTAAGATTGTGATGTATTCACCATTTATTAAATTTTTATGTTTAACATAATTCATTACCGACCCTCAATTACCGTTCTTTTTATTTATCAGTTTTCAATTTGGGTTTCTTTTTAAATATGGTTCCACAACTTCTTTTAGTTTGTCTTTTGAACCATCATTGATAATCAAAACTTCAAAATCTTTTTTATAAGTTTGTTTTTCAAGTGAGTCTAAAGGTATATTGATAAATAGAGATGAATTATATGTAGGTATTATTATTGTAAATTTCATATTTTATTCACCTTTCTTTTTCATCAAAAATCTATAAAGCTTTTGTCAAAATAAAGACTTTAAAAACGAAAATTTAAAATTTTCTTTATGCGTTTTTTTCAAGAAAACCAATTCTTCTTTGGAATTTGAACTTTTATAATTTTTTCTAATATATCCAATCATAGATTTTTTACTCAAAGGTTTGATCTTGACTTTCTTTTTTTCTTTTTCATCAAAAATTTCTTCTACCCTATTTGAATCTGTAGAATAATTTCAATCTACACCCTTCAACATTTTTTTGGGAATTTTTCATTCGGTTCCATATTGATCTTCAAATCATTTTTCATCTGAAACTATATTAATTTTTTTGTATTTTTTAAGTTTTGGCTCTTGATGATGACAAATTCAAAGGCGAGTGCACCCGCCCCTCATCTTGGGTCTATCAAAAATAAATAATCTTTTTTCGCCTTTTGAAAAATCAATATTAATCCCTTTATAACTCACAGTTATTTCTTGTAACTCATCTTCAAAATAATATGCTTTTTCCTTTCTAAAAATTGGAAATTTAGCAAGAAAATTTTCGAGACCCTTACCTCATTTATCTTCAAAAACAATAAAATCGAGATCATCATCTTTATTGATACCATCTCTATATATTGTTAATGAGGATCCAAACCCGATATATCCTAGTTTGTTAAGCTCTTCAGAATATTTGTGTAGACTTTCTATAGCTTTTGTAACTTTATTTTTCTTTTTCATAATTCTCCTAAAAAATGCTGAAGAAATAAGCAATAAATCCTCCAATTGAAAATAATCAAATTATTTTTAAAAACATTTTATATCGTTTACCTTTTGCATTTTCACGGCTCCCTCGATAATTTTCAAGAGGAACTATTGACATTACCAGCAATGCAGAAAATGCCAATCAAGGTCAAGAATAAAACATTTTGGCCATTAAATCATATCCGGACGTTATCCCTTGTGCATCATATGATCCTTGATAAACAAGTTTTTTTGTAACTTGTATTAATCACTCACCAGTTCCTGAACCCCCCGGGGTTAGTGACATTGAGTTTGCAGTATTGACCATATCATCGATGACGATTACTCCGATATAACCATTAACTCCTACGATATCTTTTTTGACTCATCCGAGTGAGATTAATACTATTGTTGCGGGATTGAAGAAAAGTGGGCCTAAATCATAGAATAATAATTCTAAAGCAAATCACCATCTTTTCCATAAATCTCTCATACCTTTTCTAATACCTCAAAACTCATACTGATATCTAGCGAGTTTGAATCCGGGGTCTGATATTACTACTAGTTTTGATCATTCGAGTAATTTAAGAGCATTTCTAATGCAAAATTCTTGGAATCTTTTACTTAATGTAAGTGTAAAAATCATTATTGTTGCAAATATAGTTCAAGATGATCCTACAATAAATCAAACAAGAGCTGCTTTTGATTGAACATCTGAACTTAAAAATATTTCTTTGTATATAGGGATTCCAACTCCGGCCAAAATAAATGTTTGTAGTGTAAATTTTGCTTGGTATAGAAGAGTATCGGTTGCATATGTTGCAATTAATGGGCCACGTTTTATCCCCTTTCTTCGCATATATCAATAACCAATTGCATCTCCACCTACGGCAAATGGAGTTACAAATGAAATAACACTACCCATAACTTGTGAAGCTAATAAATGTTTAAGTTTAGCCCTTTCTCCTTGCATTAACAACATACGTTTAAGTTTTCAAGCACTTATAATTCTGCTGATGATGCTTCATCCCCAAAGGGAAAGTCAAACTCACCTTGTAGGACTACTGTTTGCGATAATCGAAGCCATCGAATACGGAGAAATGGATGTATTCCCTTTGACATTAACTTTAGAGGCATCTTGATAAACCATAAGGAAAACAAACGAAAGTATCCCAACTATAAAGGAAATGAATAAAATATATTTGAAGAAACTTCTTCATGATCATTTAGCGTTTTCAAATACTTCTGTATTATTACCTATTCATGAAGACATTTGTTTTTCAAAAACAACAATATCCATAAGTTCTTGATTCTTATTTCCAATTGCTTGAGTTGTTATTTTGAGATTATTGATTAAAAGATCTGTGTAACGCATTCCAAGTCAAGAACCGCTTTTAAAAAATATTTTTACTTCTTTTGTCCCTGTATAATCCTTGTAAATTTCTGTTTTATCTTTTTCAACACTAAAACCTTCTATTTCTTTAGAAGTTTTTATTTTTTTAATAAGATTATTGAAAATATTTTTTTTCACTTTTTTATCATAAGATACAGTTCTATGAATTCCATATTTTTTTCAAATTTCTTTTAAAGCACCATAAAGGCTTTCCCCCTTATTTTTAAAATATTTGCAAGTATCAATAATAGAAATAATTGTATGAATTGCATCTCTGGTTGGAAAAAGATTTTGATTAAATATCATCGATAGATTATCATCATAACCCAGAATGAAAGTTCCTTTTTCGTTTTTGGCAATTTCTTTTACATTTATTACATCACAATCCATTTCGATAACTCTGACCCCGTAACTTGCAGCAATTTTTACAGGTAATTCACCAGAAAATTTTGATTTTACAATATAAGAATCTTTAGATAAAGAATTAGATTTTTTTAATTTGTTCAATTTATATTCAAGATGTAAACTTACGACATCTTCGGGTTTTAAAAATTTATATCTTTTTTTGTGTTTTACAAAAACTCCCAATTCTCTACCCTCGGTATCGGTTGCTATTCCTAAATCTACTTTTTTTCTTGCGGCTAATCTGTAAACCCTTTTGTAACTTTTGGCATCACTAGGATTTAATGATTTAACTGATGAAAATTCCGGATCGTCTTTCAATTCTTTTTTAGGAAAAAAAACTTCATTGCCACTTCTTTGACATATTTTTTTAATGAATTCACCAGAAGTTCCATTCAGTGAAGTGGCAGCAACTTTTAAACTCCCTTTTTCTTTTGCGAAAGAGGAAATGAATTCAACATATTTATTTTCTATTGAAATATCTAAAAAATTGAAATCGCTTCATGGATAATTTTTATATGTAAAATTTGTGGATTTAATAAAATTGTTTATTTTATCATATTCGCTAATGTTATATTCTTGGCCGTCCTCATCAAATAGCCTTATTCCATTCATATTTTTTTCATGTATAGAACCACCAATATAAACACCACCATCTAAATTACATGTTTTAATACCAAACGACATTAATGCCGAAGGTTTCGAATTATTATTTTCAAAAAAAGTTGATTTGATTCCAAATGAATTAAGGACTTTCGAAATTTCTTCAGAAAATAATTTACCATTCTTTCTATTATCATGTCCGATTAGTATATTATTATTATTTTTATATTTTTTTGCTAATGCAGTAGCGATTAATTTAATTGTATGAATGTTAATTTTTTTTGTTCCAGCACCCATCTTTGCAAAAAAACCGTTCATTCTAAAGAATGGTTTTCCAATAAATAATTTTTCTAAATTTGTTTTCTTAGATAACTCTTCATTTAGTATTTTGTCATTTGTTTCAATGTTTTTTCATTGTTCAATCATTTGAGAATTCATATTATTAATTATAAAGAAATATTTAA
Organism: Melibe bucephala; assembly: GCA_039654525.1. Classification (NCBI taxonomy): domain Eukaryota; kingdom Metazoa; phylum Mollusca; class Gastropoda; order Nudibranchia; family Dendronotidae; genus Melibe; species Melibe bucephala. The sequence goes on from JBCJKE010110984.1 coordinate 34,606, forward strand.
ATAATCTATAATTCTGATATGAATAATTTACATAAAGAATTGTTAAACCTTTGAGAAAAAGTCAAAAAGGTTTTGGACGAAAATAATATTACATATTGAGCAATAGGCGGAACTGCAATTGGTGCTTTTAGAGAAAAAGGCTTTATACCATGAGATGATGACCTTGATATATGCGTATTAGAAGAAGAAATTCCATTATTTATTGAAAAACTTGAAGAAGCCAATTTAAGAACAAAAAGTCCATTTTTAAAATTTAACCCTTACCCCTTCCATAAAGTGTTTGGTGAAACAGAAATTACTTCTTACGGAGAAAGAGATAAAATTTATATAGACATTTTTCCTGGGCAATTAGAAAGAAAGTGAAAACCTCTAGAATGGAAATTATTTAGAATGCGCGACGGATTGTTGTATGCCAAAAGTAAATTAATGAAAAATTGAGTAAAAGGCTCGAAGGGTTTTGGAATTTATTTTGGACTTTTAATTGCTAAATGGTTAACATTTTGACTTCCTTCAAAACATCTCATTTCAAAACAATGAAAAAAACTTTCAAAAAAGAAAATTATAAAAAATGCCGATCCAAATATCAGATATTCATATTTTTTAGATAACGACAAACCATTCAATATATCTAACATTATTGAACTTCCATTTGAAAACACAAAAATAAAAGTCAATAAAAGTTTCGCAACAGATATGTACATAGTGTTCGGGGATATTATGAAAAAACCAAATGCAAATCAACAAATTAATCACAATATAAAATTAAAAGGAGAATAAAATGTTTATAAACAAAAGGAAAGATTTTAACGAAGGCATCGTATGATGAGATGATGATTTAAAAAACACCGAAAACGCAGATGTATTATTTTTTATTCAAGATAAAAACGGGAGACCCGATAATAAATTTCAATACTTAACCCTGGAGCACGATCTAACAGCACCAATGGAGGAAATTGTTTCCGGCTATTCAAAAAATATTAAAAGAAATTTAAAAATGGCTGAAAAAAGTGAATTGACATTTCATATTTGAAAGCTTGATTCCTTGGAAGATGTGGAAAAATACGTTGAATTGTTTAATTCTTTTGCTGCGTTCAAAGGCCTTTATCCCACATCCGTTAGCTTGATAAAACAAATGGCAGATGCAAATAAAATATTTGTTACATTGGTTAAAAATAACGGAGTGACTCTTCAAATACATTCCCATTATTCTGATGGTAATAGGGCAAGATTATATCATTCTTTTTCCGTGGAAGTATCTGACGAATTTGTTGTTCCTTCTTCAAATAAATTTTTAACTCATTGCGATATTAAATTTTTTAAAGAAATTAATCATAAAATTTACGATATGGGCGGAGCGGGTAGAATAAATGAAGTTGATGAAAATATAAATAAAATAACCCAATTCAAATCTCTTTTCGGAGGTAAAAAAACTACTTGATGAAAAGGCACAAAAGCCCTTAATGAACATGGCGAAAAAATGATAAAAAAACATTTTAGTAAATAAAAAAATGATTACTCATTTTTTTATTTTTTTCTAATTGCAAGTATTTCTAAGTTGTGACTTTGCCGATCTTTTACTTCTGGTATTTTTTTCCAATCTCCATACATTGTATTCAGATAATCTTCATAGTTTGAATAAGCTTTGACCTTAAGGCCTTCAAACTCGATTTCAATAATGTTTTCGAAATTACAAGATTGTGTTGTAAATCCATTGGTTAATGCTTGAAAAATATATTTTCCGTTTTTGTCTGAATGTTTTTTTACGATTTTATTATGGATTAACCGAACAAACTTTGGAGGAAAAATATTTAACGGAGATCTCAGTATTTTGACTCATGATTTAACAAAGGGATTTCGTTGTGCAAATAAAAAGTTAGATGAAATCATACCTCCTCTTTTATTTTTTCCAAAATTATTATCATTTGTTTTATATTGAGGGAAAATATCTATTCATAAATTATTTTTATGCCCAAAATAATTAACATCTATATTTCTGATATATATTCTCGGATGTACTCGATGTTTTTCTCAAACAAATTCCATATTTTTTGGTAATTCATGTTTATTTATTTTAATTTTCTCAATTTCATTTATTGGAACATCTAAATCCAAATCATCATCTCACGGTATAAAACCTTTGTGTCTTGCTGCCCCCAAAAGATTTCCTGAAGATAAAGAGTAATTAATGTCATATTTATTTGCAAATTTTATTCATTCTTTTAATGCTTCTTTTAATTGCTTGTGCAATTCTTCTATATTGTTTCTCATAGAATTATTATACAATATCATTAAGATGAAAATTGCAATAATAGGACAAATAGATCATTCGTTATTGGGCGGTATTGAAACATACATTTTTAGATTAATATCTCTTTTGAAAAATGACGGTCATGAAGTTGATGAGTTTATAACTCACCCCCCAAAATTTTATGAGCATAAACCTAAAGTTAGGGAAAGGGTTGATGGAGTAAAATTAATTGATATATCGGGGAAAACATTGCTGTATCCAATAAAAGCAACAAGAAAAATTAAAAAAATTATCAAATCTAATGAATATGATTTGATAATTCATAATAGCGAACCTACCGTTACAGAATGAATGTTAAAACAAGAAAATACCATTTTTGTTCAACATCAAGAATTTAAAGGTAAAAATAAATCAGAAAAAACTAAATCAGATAGATTTAAATTATTTTTAGATCGAACCTTCCTAAAACTCGGTTATAAAGGAAACTTTTTAAATAGAGCAAAAAATGTAGTTTTATTTGCAAAAGAAGAAAGTAATTCTCATGCAGAAAATAAATTTTATATACCAGCTTTTTCAAACATAGATGTTTCAAAAACAAAAACTTCTAAAAAGAATATATTATGAATCGGAAGACTAACAGAAGAAAAAGGTGCAAAGAGACTACCTTATATCAATGAAAAATTAAAAAATAATTTATTGATATATGGTGATGGCGAGTGTAGAGAATTCGTGGAAAATGCAGATTTAAACTACAAGGGATTAGCAACTCAAAATGAATTAACCAAAATATATGATTCTTCAAAAGTCCACATCGTCACCTCTCTTTCCGAAGGGTTTTGTCTAACTATTGTAGAGGCTTTATCTAGGGGTCTCCCGGTTGTTGCCTGAAATAAATATGCTTCAATTGATTTTTTTAAAAAATCATCCGCTTGCTTCCCTGTTGAGTCGATAGATGAACTTGTTAAAAAAGCGGATGAAATTGAATCAATGTCCACAGTTGAATGGGAAAAAATATCTCGGAAAGCAATTAAATTTGCTCAAGAAAATTTTAGTATTGAAGTTTTTACCAAAAAATGAAAGGGAGTTATAAAAAAATGAATAAAATAAATATTTGTATACCGACCTACCATCGTGCCAAATCATTAAAAAAGTTGCTTGATCAAATCCTATTAAACATAGATTACTTTAACGTATATGTGGTTTCTGACACGAAAACAGATAAAGAGTTTAAAAAAATAGTAAAAGAATATGATAAACATAAAGAAATCAAATTTTTTGAAAAGCAGAATGGCGGCGTTTCTTCATCGAGAAATTATTTAATTAATAAAGTTAAATCTGGGCATATATTATTCATTGATGATGATGATGTTATTGATGAAAACCTTTGAAAATGAGTGAGAGATAATGAAGATTGAACATCCCCAGTACAAAAATTCATTATGACTTCATTACACACAAATGGAAAAATCACAAAAACACAATATCCACTTTCTAGAAAAAATTTATCAAGATTTGATAAATTTGCATCTGCACATGTTTCAACATACATGATAAAAAAAGAATGATATGTTAACAAAAAAATAAAATTTTTTGAAGGGGTTCTCAGTGAAGATGCATTCGTATGAGCATTGATATATGAAAATGCACCAAAAATTCCATTGCATAAAAAAATAGTAACCGTTAATCAAAATGATGTAGAAGGCGGAAGAGAAAGACTTTCGGATGACATTGAGTCATTCGTGCTATCATGAAAAAACTTGATAAAAATAGCTAGAAAAAAAAGCAGCGATTTACTATGATCCAGAATTTTCTTAAATCTATCATTAGTTTTAGATAAGGATATACAACAGTCTTGATCTCCAGAAGCAAAAAAAATATTAAAAACAATTTTAAATGAGTTAAAAACTCGAAAATGAAAAATTCTCAAAGCACTTCCTTGAGCAGATAAATTCGCAAATTTTTGAAAAATTTTCAGAAAAAGAAAAATTCTCAAAAATTACTAAAATATCCCACAGACGGTGGGATATTTTAAAAAAATCTTAAATCATCTTTTGTTGTGATTTTTCTTGGATTGTTTTCTGCTGAAACGCTAGCAATAACATTATTATTGTCAATTAAAATATTTAGCATCTCAGTATATGTCGATAACTCTTCTTTTGATGCGAGGGCAATGGCATTAAGTCAATTTGTTTTTTTAACACCTTGGTAAGATTTTACTCTTAAAATTTCTCCACGAGCAAAGACCTTTTTAACTATACCATTTTCAACATACACATGATCTGCTCTTTTATCGAAAACAGTAGTCATAACTCCATTGAATTGATCAAGTTTATCAATCATTTCTTTCAACATTTTATGTTGGTAAAACGGGGCGGCAACATCAATAAAAATTATTTTTTCCGATGAAGATCCTTTTGCGCCATTTGTGGCTGATAAAAATCTTGTATTTCCATTCGCTAACGCTATTATTTTCATTCTATTTGCAATCTCTAAAAACTCTTCTTTATGATTTGAGTTATAAACCAATATTATTTCATCAAACAATTTTGATTTTTTAATATCAAGTATTACTTTTTCTGTAAGTGTCATCCCATCAATCTTGTGTAGTGTTTTTAAATTATCCGGGTCAAATCTTGTACCTTTTCCTCCGGCCAATAAAACTGCTGTAACTTTATTTTTCATATTGGAATTATAAACTTATATAATGTATTTATGAAAAAAGTAATAATAACAGGTGGCACAAGAGGTTTTGGTCTTGCTTATGCCAATATATTAAAAGATAACGGATGAAAAGTAATTACAGTATCAAGTAAAAATTCAGATAAAAATATAGATTTAACCAAATTGGAAGGAACACATGAATTAATTAAATTAATTAAAGACGAAAATCCTGAATTAGTAATTTTAAATGCTGGTTTTGGGGGGACCAAACCATTTGAAAATTATGCTGAAAAAGATATTATCGACATGCAGCATATAAACGGAACAAATAAAGCTCTAGTTTTATTGGAATTTTTCAATGATATAAAAACCGGTAGAAAGAAATTTATTGTTGCCAGTTCTATAGCCGGAAAAGTTCCGTCTCCATTGATGGCAGCTTACTCTCCATCAAAAGCTTACTGTTCAAATTTAATATCTTCTCTAAATGGCGAATTATATTCACAAGGTATAGATAACTTAATCGTTGATGCAACTCCTGGAAATATTAAAACAAAAGAACAAACCGATGAGGTGATAGCATATGCAAAACAAGTATTGTCTTCAAAGGGTGGAATTGAATTCAATAAAGATTTTTATTGAGATGTTCTTAAAAAACCACTTAATAATTGAGGAGATTTTGTCAAAAATTCTTATGACAGAAAAATGGAGAGAATAAATGCAAAGAAAAAATAGTGATCTTCACTATGTTTTTGATTTCGACGGAACAATTGCTGAAAATGGTGTAATAAGTAAAAAAAATTTATTACTACTTAAAAAATTTGAAAATAAAGTATTAAATACATCTAGAGATTTTTCTGAAATACCCGATCAAGCAAAACGGGTGTTCAAAAAAATAATGACATTAAATGGATCTAAGTATTATGAAAATGGCATATTGTTAAAAACATTTGATAAAATTACAAAAGAAAATATAAATGAAATAATTAAAATTTGTAAAAATCAAAAATACAATATTTCGTTTAATTCAACTAATCGTTGACAAAATGTGACAAAAATTGAATCAAGAAATTTTTTAGAAAAAAATAATATTGTTTTTAAAGCTAACATATCTGATATACCTAAAGAGATTTTTTTAATCGCAGTTGGAACAAATGATCAAATAACTGAAGAATTATTTAAAAACATTTCAATTAATTTCCACAAACAGTCAAAGAGGATGTTTGAATTTTCGAAAAATACAAAAAGCAATATATCAAAATTATATTCAAGATATATAGCTTTTGGAGACAATCAAAATGATATACCGATGTTTGAAAAAGCGGAGAGTTATTATATTGTGAATAAATTTGATTTTGAAAAATCAGTAAAGGAGTTCAATGAAAAAAAATAATTATTTAATATATTTATCTTCATTTATATCACTTGCTATAATTCCTACAATAATTGGACTTTATTTTGCTATAAACAAAACAATATCTCTTTTATCCAATTCAACCGACCCAGATGCAATGGAGGCTGCACTCGGATATACAATTCATCATACATTATTTATGGCTTCATCTATATCATTTGCAATTTTAATAGCAATTCAAATGATAATTTCCGCATATTTAATTAATGGAGCCGAAACCAAGGCGGCAAAAATAATTGGTAAAATAAATCTTCTGTTAGGTGGTTTGGGTCTTTCTTTGGTTTATGTAATATTTATAAAATTTAAAAAAAATGAATCTCCTAAAATAAAATATAGAAAAAATTCAAAAATTAAAATTATTTCTTCCTCTTTAGTTGCACTAACTGCAGTCTCTATTCCAACCATTGGACTTTACACATATATGGGAGTTGATAAACCAACTACCTCAAAACCCGTCTATTTTTCACTGAATAAAAATACACCAAACATAATTGAAATATTTACTGATGGTTTTGATCCTGATTTTGGAAAAAAAGCTATTGATGAATCTCCTGAAGCTTTCAAAGATTTTACAATGTTAACTAAATATGTTGTTACCGGTCCAGAAACTTCATATTCATTTCCAACAATAATGGCAGGTCTTAAACAAAATAATTTTGCGAAAAAAGATGGTGGTAAAAGTGGCTCAAGTATGTCTGAAAGAAATGCAGCAACATTTCCAAGTGTGGTGGACGAACACTTAACTGGGCATAAAGAAAATGAAAAGGTAGTTGAACCAAAAAGAAATCCTTACTTAATAGATACTAATTCAATGGTAAAAGAAGGAAATTATATGCAAAATCATTCTGGTGATCCAAGTGTTCTTAAAAAAAGAAATCACTTTATTAGTCAAGTTAATTATGCGCAAGCTAAACATGATACTCTTGGTAAATTTGGCATAGGAAATTACTCTGATCAACAAATGTTTTATGAATGGTTTCATAGAAACTCATATAAGGGAGATGGACAAAAAGGAGCAAGAGTTTTGCTGCAAGAATTTATGACTCATGCGCCAAGAACAACAGCTCCAGACGGCTCACTATCATTTAAGACAGGCGAAACTAAAGATGGCAAGGATATCACAACTGTCAGAGCAAATAAATCATTAGTTAGAAATTGAAAAAGAATGTTTAACGATCTAAAAAACATTAAATCAGATGATGGAAAAACCAATGCATATGACAATTCATTAATTTTAATATTTGGAGACCATGCAAATCATTTTAAAGCATTACCACACCACAACAACGATAAAACGAATGCGGAAAAATATCACTCCTTAGCAATGGTTAAGTACCCATATTCCATCGAAACAACAAGATCTTCATATAAAGTTTTTGATAAGCCATTTTACGCACCATTCTTACAAGAAATGTTATTAGATTTCAATAAAGACGACGCAGGGTCTAAATCGTTTAATGAATTTACTACAAAATTTGCAAATAACTTTGACGCAAATAGGAGTTTTTATGGATGGTTCGGAAACGAGATGGCTGCATTAAAATTTAATGGTGAAAAACTTGAAGTTAATAAAGCATATAACGGAAATCCTAATTTTGATTTTAATGAAGGTTGATTAATGTATGAAGATTATTTGAAAAAATTCGACGATAAAACTCGCAATAGCAAATTACTCTCAGTCGTTGATTGGAAGGCGGCATAATGAAAAGGTTCTTTCTATATAATGCATTGATGACTTCCTTAGCAATGCTGTTAATACTTTTCTATAGAAAAGAAGGGTACATGGTTTCTCTAATCATGAGACAAGATGTAATTTACTATACAGTTGTTTTTAATTTCTTTTTAATAATTACAATTTTTGGAATAGCATATCAAATGTTTGCAATTAAATGAAGAGCTTTTAAAAGAAATGATTGGTTCAAAGTGCTATCAATTGTTACAACTATCTATCTAGGTTTAGTATTAATATTTTCAACAAGAATTCACCTTACATTTTCGATTGAGGCTGAAATTATGGTTGTAGTAGCCCCCATTTTACCAATCGGAATTACAGCAACATTTAATAAGAGCTAATGCGCTGAATTAAAGTTTGAAGTGCAACACTTTAATCAAATTATAAAACTAAATATTCAAAACCTCAAGAGGAGTGCTTC